>CAIGRR010544246.1:0-11870 GCA_903798365.1 Fraxinus sp. 1973-6204 | reverse complement strand
GAGACAAATCTACAAAATGTGCACAAACAGATCATAATATTAAACTTTACTGCTGACGAAATCTGCATTGGTTGCTTCCCAGATGGTAGTGCCATCACATGTGCAAAGCTTTTTGTAGTTCTCACCAACTCCTGCACTTCTAGCTATCACTGCAGCAGCAAGACCTTCATCTGATTTATCCTCACTTCCATACACCACTATGGATCGGCCGATCAGATCAGCAACTCTCAGCTTTTCTTTCACACCAGAAAAGAAAGCCTCGCCTTTCTCATCAGCGTCTAGTGTTCCCAGGTCACCAACAGGCTGAAAAATCTAAGATATAGATTAGCAGATGCACACAAATAAGAATCACAAGAAGAAGTTCTCAATAAATTTGGGGTCGGTTATTAAGAAAGATGGGAAAGGAAAGAGAATGCGAAAGAACTATTTTTTCGATTCAAAAAGAATTTCAATAAATGAAGCAGGAAAAATGAAAACAAAATAAGGTATTGCACGTACAACTTTACAAACCTCTTTTGCATCACTTATCGGGTTGAACAATTTCCCGGTACTTGCTGCACCCCGAGTCAAATCCCCGAATTCATTGATGGACCAACCATGTTTTCCAGGCGGCAAACCACTGAAGTTCGCTTCAATTCTAGCCAATTCCATGTTCACTTGAGCTAAGCGAACTACTCCGAAAATAGAAGGACCTTTAAATTCAGTGACAGCAGCCGAAATAAGGAAATCTGCAGTCACGCATCAACTGTCAATACTCTTGTAACTAAAAAATTTAATGCCAAGTAAAATATATATGAGTTCAAGATAGTGAAGCATCCACTGGAGAAGACCAAAACGAATTGCACAAGTAATGACAACATTGGGCCTCTGTGTAACAGTTTTTGTTCTTTTGAAACTTATGAACAAGCCCACAACAGCAGCAGCAAACTAAGAGTTGTTCTGAATAATCTAATCCATATTCGTCTCTATTTGGTTCATTGCTAGATCTACTAAAAGATTTGAAACAATTAAAACATTAACATTCGAGTCACTTTTTATAAAGAGAAGCCTCTTTAGGTTTATGTAGACAATATCCCAACAACTTGTACCATCGTTTCATTAATTTATATATCGATTGGTGCCATCTCCACTTGGCGTACATTTTCATTTCTTATTTCATCCATTTTATTGTGTCCACATATCCATCTTAGAGCATTGGCTAAGCTTAATACCAGTAATTTAAAAAAAAAAAAAAAGGTTTTTTAATGGTAAAAGTTGAGAATAAATAAGGTAAGAATTACTTACAAATAAGCAACTTTATTTACTTAAAAGAAAGAAAAAAAAAACACATCCACAACTCTTAGGATCCTTGTTTCCGCTGCATTCATCTTTTGGACATCTTGTCCCTTGGAAACTCAACTTATGAAAAAGTCCATAAAGGAGATAAATCAAGAAAGGGAGGTCATTGAGGTTAAAACAAGACAGCCAAAACATCACATCCTAGCTTACCTTCAGGCACCCCTTGTCCGATTAACCGGGCTTTTCGACCAGTCTGCTCCAATGCTTCAGTCAAAATCTTCACTGGTGAAGTTCCAAGAACCCTCACAACTTGATTGTTCAAGTCCACATCCACATTTTTAACACCTAAAAAGTAAAGACAAACAGATTGCAGGAAAATAGCAAGAAACAAAAAAGTCATATAAGTTTTTTTTTCACTCCCTTACCATAAAGAGTTTGTAATTTATCCTTTACTGAATTAACACAGCCCTCACACTTCATATCCACCATAAATTCCGTCTGCATGATGATGACACAAAAAAGTCAGATATCTGTGATGATTTATTCCTGAAGGCACAAGTTGATTTACAAGCCAATAATTTCTTTTATAACAGTTCACAACGAACTTCACATGAGCCCCTCCCTGCCCATCTCATCCCCTTTCCCCACCAACTCTGAGAAAGGGGGAAAAAAGAAAATAAAAAAGAGCATATGTGAAGAAAAGCAATGCACATCCTATCCAAACTTAAGAAACTTAGTCTTGCACCAATGCAAAAGAACTGTATGCGTGTGTTTGTGGGCTCAGCGTATGTGTGTATAAAACACAACAATGATATATGCACGTTAACATATGTAAAATGAAGCTCTAATGAATAACTTCAACAACCCAATTAAATCTATGCTCTCCCCATCTTGGCCTACTTCCCCCATCGACACTCAGAGCAAAACAGAAAGAAAAGAAATAAAGAGAGCGCACGTTAAGAAAAGAAATGAACATCATCCAAACTGAAGAAACTCGTTCTACACAATGCAAAAGGACTATACAGCTTTAACATACACATACAGGACAGAACAACAATATATGCACGTCAACATGCCTAAATGAAACCCTAATGAATAGCTTCAATAACTTAATAATTGAAGCAAAATTATATTTTATAAAGAATGCATGATGGAGCTAGATAAATAAACAGCCAATAAATTATTCAACCAAGAGTTGAAAATTGTGCACTTTCCATATCTTTGACAAAGAACGAAGTCCCCAAGGGATGCGTCTTATCACTAATTGATTAAGTTTTGGACAGGGTCCTTCACAAGAAGAAAATTTATCACCACTCAAAAAGAGAAGGACAAGTTATCAAAATAAATTGTGAAGAAATCCTTTATATCATAATTATTATACAATCATGGGCGAGCAGCCAAAAAAATAATCCCAGAACTCAAATGCCATACAAGACAAATAATTATTCAAGGGATCAATTCAACTGACTCAATAAAATCATTTAGGTAGGGGACCCCTAAAAATCAATTCCATTTTCATTAACGATAGAAATTGCCAAAAGGGGTCAAAAACAGAAAAAAATCAGTATTTCAAATTTCACTTCATATGGCATGCATAAAAATCATAATCAAACTTTAACTAAAGGTAATCAGCAGTTTAATCATACGAACTCACCAGTAATTCTGGCAAAACTGCCCCGTTCTGCGAATCAAAATCAAGAAAAATTACCAATAAAAGCTTTACTTTCTGAAGAACAAACATAAACAAAATGGGGAAAACAAATTGGTGAAAACAAACAATTATTATTATTATTATTGTTGTTTACCTGGGCAGGTGGGTTCTGATTCGATAGTGAAGCGTCCATTTGAACAGTAGCCTGTGCTAGGTTCCCAAGACTGTTGACAAGGAACAATTTTTCTGGGCTACGGATCGGAGAGATACGAACAGATAAGTTTTTAAAAACCCTTTGTGGAAAATTCAGAGGAGAAGAAGAAGAAGAAGAAGAAGAAGAGAGAGAAGAGAGCGCAAAGGCAGCTGGAATTGCAGCGACGATAGCAGTTTTTGATGTCACCACTGACCTCAAAAATGCCATTTTCCTTACCTTATATCAATACTTTATCCTTCATCGTTTCATTAAGAGAGTCCATGTTCAATAATCTTGACTCTAGAAGCATCACTCTCTCTCTCTCATCCGCGTGGATGGGGTTGGTAGATTGTACTGTGTGGTTAAATATTCTTCTTTGTAACCACTGAATTTCTCAAATGTTTTCGAATTATCATTTTTAAAATATTTTCAAGTAGACTCCTTCTCAGTCGGGCTTTTTGTCCACAATCTTTTACATCATTTCCTCTCTCTATTACGTAACATCATTTAATTGGATAATTTTAAAAAAAAAATTAAAAAATTCAATCAATCTTCTTTTGACAACACAACAAATGTCATTCATAGTGTAATTATGGAGTGTACAAACAACATAATCCTATCTTAGAAATGTTTGAACCTCATTTTGAGGGAATTGATGAATTACAATGAGAAGACTCTAGAATAGAAAAGAAAAGTGGTGGGAGAATTTGTTATTTAGTCAAAAATTGAAATGAAAGAAAGACACTGCAAATGTGTATATATATATAGTCCTC
The DNA here is from genome assembly GCA_903798365.1 of Fraxinus sp. 1973-6204. NCBI lineage: Eukaryota > Viridiplantae > Streptophyta > Magnoliopsida > Lamiales > Oleaceae > Fraxinus > Fraxinus sp. 1973-6204. The sequence goes on along the minus strand of CAIGRR010544246.1, from coordinate 7,975 downwards.
CAACTAACATAACCAAATGAAAATATGTACAATGACTTAAATAACTATATACTAATGTTACTCAATACTCCCCTCAAGATGGCAAATTTATGTTTAACATTCACATCTTGTTTAATAACGACTTGAATCTGGCTCCTCCTAATAGCTTGGTTAACAAATTTGTCACCTGCTCTTGGGAAACCATATGTAGCATTTTCACTTCTCCAGCTTGCAGCTTATCACTTATAAGATGAAAATCAATTTCTATGTGTTTCATTCTTTCGTGACACAGGGTTGCTAGCTATATGTATGACCGATTGATTGTCACAAAACAACAAAGCAGGTCTAGTATGCTCAACGCTTAAATCCTTTAGTATATTCTTCAACCAACTTAACTCACAAACTACAGTTGCCATGTATTGATACTCTGCTTCAGTTGAAGACCTTAACATTGTACGTTGTTTCTTAGACTTCCAGGACACTAATGAGTTTCCTAGAAATATGCAATAACCCGTAATGGATCTTCTTGTGTCCGAACATGCCGCACGGTCTACATCACAGAAGTTTTTGAGATGAAAACCGGAGTTGCTTTCAAAAAATAGGTCTTGTCCTGGTGTACCCTTCAAATACCATAACACATGATGAGCTACCTCTAGATGAGATTGTTTTTGTGATTGAAGAAACTGACTAAGAACTTGTACTGCATATGATAAATCTGGTCTAGTTATTGTCAAAGTATAGAATCCTCCATATTAATCTCAAGTAAACATTAGCATCTGTAATTGTTCCACCTTCATTCTTACTCAACTTCAAGTTGTGTGGTAAAAGGCTATTCGCTGGTTAAGCTCCAAGGTAACCTGCATTAGCTAGAATGTCCAATGCATATTTCCTTTGACAAATAGATATCCCTGTTGAGGTTCTTGCCACTTCAAGACCTAGGAAGTATTTCAATGTTTCCAAAGCCTTCAATTTAAATTGGTCATTTAGCTCCTTTTTAAACTGCTCAATGTAGGACAAATCATTCCCACCAATAATAATATCATCGACATAGATGAGTAGCACAGTGAATGAGCAGCTATCTCATTTGCTGAATAAGGGATAATCAGATTTGGATTGCTTGAAGTCTTGTGAAAGAATATATGAAGTTAACTTTGTATTCCATTGCCTCGAGGCTTGTTTGAGCCCATGGACTTATTTAACTTGCAAACTAATTGTTTACCATTTTTCCCTTGCTGCTCATAACCTGGAGGCATCAACATATACACCTCCTCATCCAACTCATCATGAAGAAAAGCATTATTAATATCCAGCTTATGAAGGTGCTACTGCTTTTGAGCTACTACAGTAAGAAGGGTCTTTACTGTAACCAATTTGGCAACAAGGGAAATGTTTCCTTATAATCCAAGTTGACTTGTTGAGTGAAACATTTATCTACAAGACGAGCTTTCTTCATTTCCTCTGTGCCATCTGAATTTAGCTTCACTTTGAAAATTCATTTACAAGCTACTGGTGTCTTATGTGCAGGAAACTTACCAACAACCTGAGTATTGTTGGAAACAAGAGCTTGATACTTAGCATCCATGGCGTTACACCAATCTGGATGCTGAGATGCTTCAGCAAAATATCAAGGTTCATAAACGGATAAAGACAGTGTGTAGCGCCGTTGAGCAGTAGACAACAAACCATAGTCCAAGTAATCCAAAATAGGATATTGCTTTCCAAAGTCAGAAACCTTTCTTCACAGAATCTGATTGGGGAACAGACATTTGAGGCACCAAACTACAATGATAATCTTGAAGATAAGAAGGAGCACATTTTGGTCTACTAGACTTTTGTATAGGTGGAATATGAGGTGAAGAAGTGGGGTCTGATGTTGGATTGGGATCAAGAGAATTAGCAGTATTAGAGATATGTGAAGTTGTGGAAAGACCCTTGGAAAGATAAAAATCATTCATGTGAAATTCTAAGCCATTATCAGATCTGAGGATTTTGATATTGCATTGAAAATGTGTTTGTATGAGATAATAGAAGGATTGAATAAGGAGTCTGGTTTGTGATTTATCTCGCATGAGATATGTCCAGGTCATGCGGCTATAATCATCAACAATAATCAGGAAATATTTAGAATCAACTAAGGAAGGAATAGAGTATGGTCCCCATGTATCACAATGAATAATATCAAACATTTTAGAAGCCTTTTGTCTCACTGCTTGGAAAAGACAACCTATGTTGCTTGGCTAAAGGGTAAATAGTACAATGTATGTGTTTATTGATAGTAATAGTAGGCACAGATTGACGTAAAAGCAATAGTTTAGAAATAAGAACTTGCCCTAAACGGCAATGCCACACATCGATATTAGCATTAACATCAGTACTGCTGATGGAATTACAAGTATAATCTAACTTATTACATTTCAAACAGAAAGCATGACTTGAACTAATACTGGAAGAAATGTAACATATATCAGGAAGTGTTTTGAGTTGATGAGATTGGTGTGAATGGGATCAAATTGTTGAAGGTGATACAATCCATCATCAAGTCTATCTACCTCAATCGTCTTCCATGTTGAAAGATCCTGAATGAAACAAGAGTGATGTTAGAATATCAAGCAACAATTATTCTTAAATATTAAGTTGCTGGTAGAGACCAAATTGAACTTAAAACATGGCACAACTAGCACATTAGTCAAAATCAATGTAACAGATGACTTCACGGTGCCAACATGTGTTACTGCAACATTATCACCATTAGGCAGCCTCACAGATGCCGCGATGCACTAATAACTGAGGTCACAATGGTTAAATGTTTAATGGATCAAACCATGTGTTTTGAAGCCCCTGTATCTATGATCCATTCGTCTGCAAAAGTGGAACAGATACGGCTACCTGAGAAAGCAAAAGCATCAGGCAATGAGGGTGAGGAAGATGGTACATCTTGAGGCTGTTGATTGCAATTTGAAAGTTGTCCTCGCAACTGTGACACCAATATAGATAAAAAAAAATTTGACATTGGCTTGGAATGATGGTGAGATGTGACAGAGACTTTAGGATCTCTGAATTGTCACCATGAGATGCATGTCTAACAACATTTGCAACTGGAGTTTCCCCTTCACCAAACTTGTGACCATGAGGATAACCTATCAACTTGTAACACTTGCATTTGAGATGTCCAAGCATGCCACAGTAACTGCATAGATGTCTTTCCTTTTTCTAAGACTGATTGAATGAAACATACATTTGATTCCCAAAGGATTTATGTACCATTCTGCTAGCAAAAACTGCTGCATCAAAGTTCTGTTGTCTCTTGACAACCACCTCTTTCTGCCTCTCATCATGTAAAATTAATGTAAAAACTTTATTCAGTGAAGGCAATGGATCTATTAACAAAATATGACCTCTAACACCAGAAAAATGATCGTCTAACCCCATGAGAAATTGCATAACCCCGATCTTCACATTTGTAATCAGTGTTGTTAACAATTTGCCTATAATTGTCCAATTCTTCCAAAAGTCCTTTGAATCGATTGAAGTAAAAGCTAACCGAACTTTTGCTTGTGAAATCAAAGCTATTTGTTTTTTCAATTCATAGATGCGAGGACCATTACCTTGACTATAACGATCCTGAAGTTCGATCCAGATTTCTCTTGCAGAATCCTTTTGTATCACACTTGCATAAAGCTCTTTTGGAATAGAATTGATGATCCAAGAAGAAACCACATGATTACACCTCCTCCAAGCATTGTAAAGAGGATCATTGTGAGACGATTTAACAATAGATCCATCAATGAATCCTTCCTTATTTTTTGACGCTGAGTGCCTAGTGGCTACACGACTCCACAACACGTAATTATCGTCAGTAAGCATAACTGAGATGAGTTGCATCCTTGTGTTATCACTATAATGAAGGTAGTATGGACTGCTCGGATCACCCATCAATTGATTGCATCTTTAGCTGATGAATTGACATGATCAAATTGGCTTTGAACCTCCGCTTGAACACTGAAATCCTTCGCCATTACAGGGAAGCTTCAATGCTCTGATACCATGATAAATTGTAATGAAAAGACTCTAGAATAGAGAAGAAAAGTGGCAGGAGAATTTGTTATTCAGCCAAAAATTGAAATGAAAGAAAGATAGTGCGAGTGTATAAATACAGAGTCCTCCAAATAACATAACCGAATGAAAATATGTACAATGACTTAAATAACCCTATATAAATAGTGATTTTTTTTAAAGAATAAGTGGTTAAGAAAAATCGATTTACGTGTAAAATTAGTTTATTGAAAATGTATGATTGAAAATGAATTTTGAAAACATTAAGATCAAACAATTGCTTAATAAAGTTATCAGGAAGTTATTTTATTCGTCATTTCATTAGTATGTGTGATAAATGAGATAACTATCATTTGATAAGTTTAATGACAACTCGAAAATTTCAAAAGTTGAATTACAATTGAAACACATGAGAGTTGCAACAGAGACACCTAACCATAGTATTAGGCCATTGGCGATGCCTTTTCTTTTTTGGGTAAATTGTGGTCGGGGTTCTCAACCTTCCAATGGTGGCATCCAGGTCCCCACTTATGCAAATGTGTGCGCATCATTCCCAACCGATCAAAAAGTGCTATGTAAGTTGTNACCATAGTATTAGGCCATTGGCGATGCCTTTTCTTTTTTGGGTAAATTGTGGTCGGGGTTCTCAACCTTCCAATGGTGGCATCCAGGTCCCCACTTATGCAAATGTGTGCGCATCATTCCCAACCGATCAAAAAGTGCTATGTAAGTTGTCAAGTCAGCAAGCAGCACATATCTCCTAACTAAAACGGCAAAAATGTTAAAACCATTTTTTTTTTCCATTTTTGTAAATGCCTTCCCCAAGTAACCTTTTGTAAAACTACTTTATTACATGTTATCGTTCATAAAATAATACTCTATTTTTAAGTCTCAAAAGCCATTCGATTCATCAGACATTATGTGCAGGGGCGGACACACCATTGAAATTCAGCTCGAACGAACGTTGACCGGTCAATGTCGACAATCGGCGATTGTAATGACGATGTCATTTATGAATATTTAAAACTTAATATATATTATTATGTTAATAATAATATCAAACTTAGCAAGTGCATTAATGGTAAGAATTTCAATAATCTTCAAGGATAGTCATGAGTTAGACTCCGCCTTCCTATTGCCATTAATTTGGTAAAAATTAGAGAATTAAAATATGAATTGCAAGTTAGGGAATCGAACTAGACATCTCATAAGAATTGCAAGCTCTAATTAGTGATGGCAACCCCGCCCCGCCCCGCCCCGCCCAGCCCCGCCCCGCCCATTTGTATTTTATTTTATTTTTTTAAATCAAAAATTTTTCAATTAAATACAAATTCAAAATTTTATAATCCAAAGCAAACAATACATAAAATAACTACATCAATATACAAACCAAGCAATGAAAACAAACAATGTCCAAAATTAAACAAACAATGTTCAATTTTTTTTATTATTATTTTTTAATTTAACTTCACGGGACGGGTTCGGGGCGGGGCACCCTCGCCCCGCCCCGCCAACCCTACAGGGAGGGACGGGACGGGTTTTTTTTGCCATCTCTAGCTCTAATTAACTCAACTGAAGAAGGCATTTGAAAATGAAATGAAATAACATTTATATAAGCTAAAAAATTTATCTATTGTAAAAAAAAAAAAAAAAAATCCTGACGGATCCAGCACGAGCGGTCACGAGGGTGTGCGTGAACAGCCAAAATGATGTTTTCCTATCAGCTGTAGACGACTCATGTACGCTTTCCATAGCTGAGGACCTGAATGTCACAAGTGGGAGGTTAGGAACACATCATCACAGCAAGCAAATGTTGGGGACCCCAACTCGAAATTAGCCTATTTTCTTCTTCTTTGTTTTTTATGAAACAAGGCAATGTTTTTGGTAGGCACGACAAAAAAGCTCGAGGGCTCGGGTTTGGCTTGGAAAAAGCCCCAGTCGAGACTCGGGCTGAGCCCCATTTTAGGGAGTCGACTCGAGCCCGATAAAAAAAAAAACTAAAGGTGAGCTAAAAAAAATTAGCTGCAACAGGCAGCTTAATAGGAAAAAAAACCCGAGTTAGCTTGGCTACGGCTCGACTTGGCCCGCTAAGGCTCGAACCGAAAGCTCGGGCCGAGCCTCATTTTTTGTGCCGAGCTTTTGCTCGATTCAGCTCGGGCAAAAAAAACTCAGACCTATTTTGCTCGAGTCGAGCCGGAGCTTCGAGTTTTGGCTCGTGGTTCGGCTCGACTCGTTGACATGGCTAGCTTTTGGTCATGCTAAAAAATGAATTTTTCAATCATTTTTCTAGATAAAATTGTTTTTAAGCACGACCAAGCAAAGGCCTGGCCATGGCCCAAGGCAAACTAGGTCATTGCATTGGGCCTAAAAAAAAAATAAAAAATAAAAATCCAATAGCTTAATAAAAGTTTTCCTTTATATTTTTTTGAGTTTGGTCATTTAGTCCTTTAATGTAAAAAGTAACAACAAAATGCACTTAAACTTACATTCTTGATTTAAGGAATAAAATGGACAAACAATTAAACTATTACCTAGTGTTATATCTTTTTTTTTTTTTTTTNTATATTTTTTTGAGTTTGGTCATTTAGTCCTTTAATGTAAAAAGTAACAACAAAATGCACTTAAACTTACATTCTTGATTTAAGGAACAAAATGGACAAACAATTAAACTATTACCTAGTGTTATATCTTTTTTTTCTGTCTACCAAAATCTAGAAAAAAAGTCAATGCAAAATAATAATAATAATAATAATAATAATAAATATCCCCTATAATTTTTTTGCTAAGCTTATAAAGTTTAATATAGTATGTCATGATTGAACTCTTTAACAATTATTTTGAACCAATTTCCGGACCTATTCTCACATTTTCGAGTCGAACTCACCAATTTTGATCCAGTCTTCAAAACATCGGACAAAACACAAGATACAAAATAGCATCTTAGTTTTGGGAGTGTGACCAAGGCAAATGTGTAAGTTAAAGGATTGATGTTGAATTTTTATCGCTCAAGGTTGTATATACTTGTCCTTTTTGGATAGATTATACCCAAATGACCTCTTTAAACCTTTCAGCTGTCTTTGGCCCTTCGTGGAATCAGAAGCAGATAGATGAATACAAGTTCAAGAAGCTTGATGAGAATGACATATTTTCAACATTGTTTTCTGTTTATGTAATATATGTCAAATACGCTTTCGGTACTCTCGTAGTGTTGAAATTTTTCAAAAATATTTAAAAATGACCCACATTTGAAGGAAATGAAGAAAAAATCACTTTACATTCTTCTATTCATAGACACCTTATATTATCGACTAATCGTATTAGACTTTGTGGGTTAACTAAATGCGGGTTGGGATACTTGGACGCATTGGGGTAGAGGCTTACTCGACATTGTGTTGGGTTAGATCTTGAGCTCGTAGATCCCCCCTACTCTAGCAATTTGCAAGAGATTAATTTGAAAGGGCCAATGGACATCCACCCTATACCAAACAAGAACTGCAATTTTAAAAAATAACCTATTTGTCCTTCTTTAGTAACATGCATGCATAAACTTCATTCAAATCCATTAGTATATGTGTAAGCTGCCGCCTAAAGAGCATATAGAATATTACCTCTTTGTACCAACCTAGCCAGATTGAGTAATGGAGTTGAGGATGAAAGGAAGCTCACGGTGAAACCTGCTATTGGTTTTGTTCGGGTTGAGTTCGATTTTGACTATTTCGAAAAAAAAAAAAAAGGTAGTTTTGGAAAATTTGTCCTAATGCAAATGATTGTACCATCAATTTGCCGGCCATGCCTTCTTTAGTCATGCCCTGACCTTATATAAATCAAAAATGTTATTCATCCCCACTGGAGTTACAACCACATTTTAGGTGACTCTAAATGATAGGTTAAATTAAATGCGAAATTAAATGCTTATCATTTAATTCCACATTAACGCCACCTA
>CAIGRR010544162.1:0-10908 GCA_903798365.1 Fraxinus sp. 1973-6204 | reverse complement strand
TTAGAATCAAGTCTAAAACTGAAATATGATAACAAATAACCTAAGTTAAGTACAATCCAATAATAAAACGATACAAAAACTTAGTAAAATGGCCCCGAATAAGTGCACAAAAATGCACTTATCACCCTACAAAATAACAAGAAAATGTTAACATCAGATTCATCTATACAAAGAAATCAAAAAGCAAAAATAACACTCATGAGCTTCAGAGTAGGAGGTTGGAACTTTCACGTGAGGAACAATATCACCTTTAAATTCTTGCCACTTTCCCCTTATCCAAAACCACATCTAGTTCCATCTTTTTTTTTAGAGGAGGGAAGGTCCAGGACAAATGAGGAATGTGACCGAATCCTCTTTCCCTAGGACCCGGAGTTGAAAGATGGTTTGAAAAACGTAAGGGGCATGTCCTCTCCAAGAGAAGTTTCCTTCCAGATGAAGTAGGTTGCCACTAATTGGGCCCAAGAATTGGGGACAAGCTGGGTGGGGGCCAACCCGTACAACCTAAGTACGGCTCTAAAAAAAGGATGTAAAGGTAGGTAAAACCTAAACTTTAGGAGGAATCTCGCTGATGGCGACGGGGCCATGCCTCGGAAAGCAGGCTCGCTCATCAAGAGTGTGGAGAGGAGTTGTATGTCATATGGAATACGATATTTTTCCCTAAGGTCGACTAGGTGGGTCAGATTACAGATGATGGGATTTTGGCTACCCCCAAGCTATTTCATTGTTTCTCCTACCCCCCAGAAGGCAGTACACTTTGTCCAGCTTGAATGGCTCGTACCAGGTCAGCAATGCTAGTGATTTCAACCCCTATTTCAACCGCTACTTCACTAATATCTACATACCCCACAACACAATTGGGAAATGCCGTTGATTTAGATTATTAAATTAAAAAAGAAAAATACACTTGCGGATTTAAATGAAGAATGTTGAAGGAAAACCAGGAGTTTAGAAAAATTTGGACGATGATTGCATTGAAGACAAAGTGATTTTCTGCCATGGATACTCGCCTTTTATAGGCAAAGGCTTTCAATCCGAACCGTTGGATGTCAATCTAAATTATTTGTCCGTTCATTTGAAGTTTTAATCTGATTCATTCAATACATCAGCTACTTCGTCTTCTACGGTCCAGATCAGAGTGTCTGCCTCACACGCTCTCATTCGCATGAACTTTGCACGACGTGTGCACAACAACCATCATTGCTCATTAGATGCGTCGATGGTTGAGTGCGTGGAAAGTTGAAACACTTCAGTTGTTTTTTCTTGAAAAAGTGCAAAGATGACAAATCATTTGGGCATAATGATTCAATCCCCCAAACATTTTAAATTAGGCTCCTTGTAATTAGCAAGCTGAAGACCTAGCAAGGGTCAAAGCCACTTCTCATCATCCATTTCGGATGAGACTTCGGATGTGTAGAGGCACTTTGAAAGATACATCTTCGGACTTAATTCGCTTCGCTGACACTCTTCAGAATTATTCCGGCAAGAGAAATATCTCGAAGTATATAACTTCGGATAACACTAGCAGGTAGTTCGCACAAGTCAGGTACATTTAAATTCCAACTATAACATAAATGTTTATACTTAGACTTGAGGGACTATTGTGATATGGTAAAAACCACCCCCAACAAAATTTCGCATACATATATATAAAAGTCCTTGCATTATATAAATAACATACCTAGACTTAGGGAATTATTGTTACACCTCGTCAACGAGGCTAAAGTCAAAGTGTCAAGTGGCAAACCGCATGGGCAAAAAGTCAACAAAGACCCAATGATCAAATATGAATAAATTATATGAATGGCTGAAACTCTTTAAGTCGAAGCACTGTCTAAACAGTCGGAATGCGTTAATCTGAAGCATTGCATAAAGAAATGGAAAAAGCCAAAGCTCTTCACGCAGAGGACCTTCCTCCAAGACCCTTAATTCTCCCGAAGCTCATGAAAGCTGGAGCTGTCTCTTACAAGATCATTAGATTATCTTTAGAAATGATTAATATAACGTTTGTAATAAAAAAAAAATAGGCCCAAGCACTATAAATAGGTCCTCCTTGTAACTCTAAAATGTTTGGATTCTTAGACTTTAGATTTTTGAACCCTTGATCCTTGTTAATACAAATGATCTTACAAATTCTCTACATATCATCTTGCATTTTTTTCTACACACATTAGTTTGATCTTTTTATTGGTTTACTTTGATATTTGATTGATGATTGTTATTAGCGTAATCATATTTGTTCCACCCATCAGTGCTTGAACACTTTTATCTCACTCCGTGAATCATCTCACACGTTCACGTTCACGTTCACGTTCACTTGTTTCTTACTGGTGCTCCGATCAAAACGCGCCGAAATTTGCTTGAATTGGTCTGAGTGGGTCCGACATCTGTTATCCATGTAAACGTTACGTTTTTCGAGGTCAACACATACAATAACACTTAATAAGCTAAAATCACTTGGAATCCCACGAGATTTTATGTTTTCCTTTTCATTTCTATAAATTATTATGACATTAGGGCTTTTATAGGTTCTCACGGGAAATTGACGATAAATTATACTTCCTAAGCTCAATACATCTCAATCCAAAACCTCTATAAATACACTCTCCTCCTTTCCCTTGCAAATCACTAAGCTATTTCTAATATTTCTTCTAAACTAGTGAAGGAAAAAAATGAGTTCCATGAACAGGGTTTGGATGGCAGCCAGTGTGGCCGTTGTCAACAGACACACCGATCAGTCAAGCCTTAAGTCCCTCCACCATGGCAAAAGGCGTTTCTTTTCCAGCTCCTCCTCCGCCTCCCATGGCGCCGATCTGGCGGATCTAAGGCCATTTTTCGGCGCCCTCAACTCGGAGATTGGAGGATTTCTTGGGATCAGTGGTGGCGAGGACAACAAAAAACATACCGACGACTCTCTCCGGCAAGTCATGTACTTGAACTGCTGGGGCCAAAGCTGAGCCTAATTCTTCTATTTGAATTAGTGAGTCAATGAGTGGTGGAGTTGATTCGGAGCTCCCTGAATAAATAGGAGGGATTCCGATTTAAGGATTTAGGCAGGTTCTGATTCAACTCTCTCGTACCAATCACTTAGAATCGAGACCGACTTGATTAGGGTTAGAGTGTACAAGAGGAACCTTAAAACATGGACGACTCGGATGTAAATTGCTCGAGAGTCCATTTAATTATGATGTTTGTATACTTGAGCCTGAAAAAATCAAAAGAGATTAAATTTCAATGGTAAATATAGTTTCAATTTGTCATTTATCATTCTCTCATATTTAAAATTACCCAAGCTTTAGTCAAAAGTGATCATAAATTTATTTGATTTTTCCTGCAAAAAATTGTCCCTACATTGTGATAGGGTCAACTTTTTGCTGAGACTATTTTTGAATATATGTCAATAATGTCAGCATTTTTTCCCCTTATCCAACATAGTAAAAAATTAAGCTACAAGAGTGTCGAGCCTTGATTATACAGAACAAGACAAGAACCTTCATTGCAAGTGAAAGGAGAAAAAGACTTAGGGTTTCAAATTTAATACCTTTTTATGAAAAATTTAGAATACATGTAAATGGTATTATAGTGACATTGTAGCTGTCCTTAGGTGGGCCCCATTCTTGGAAAATAATAATGATCAAAGGCAAAGATGAATCATTTTAAACTTTATTAAATTGATAGTGGTGATTCCCCACCTTTGAGATAAACAATTATTAAATTGTTTCCCCTAAGATTTGGGATAAGCTCATCTTAATTTCTTAATATTTACTTTTTAGCTTCAACATAGTTGATTGGTTTCGGGAAAAAAGAATACAAGCTTGCAGTGTTCGAACTCCAACGAGTGTAACGAAGATGATCTCGCTAACAACGATCACCAATCAAGATCCAATCCATTCGACAAAAACCAAAGGCTTAATAGGATTATGTGGAAGGATAGATGACGTGTATTTATGAGTGTTAAATTACATGTCGAGATTTATATCCGTTCGCAAAATGTAGAAAACAATAAAGATGATCATCCAAATGGTTGTATATATTGCTTATTCACTCAATAATTAGGAGTCTCTCCATTTAACTCCCAAAAATCCCCCCCTTTATAAGTCATGAAGATAACCTGCTTATACTGCCTCGACCGACGTGGTGTCCAAACCACATGGCTTTATCTCCTTAACTGAGGCTTCACATCACTGTGTATTCTTACAATTAATACATTGATAAGAGGCCAGCCACCCTATACAATAGGCTGACACGTCTGAAATTCTTTATTATAAGTGTTACATCAATCACTTTTAAAAGATCTTCAAATATGTTATAAGAGCAGTGTCGGCTTCATTGAACTTCGGATGTGCTGAGAGCCTTAGAGAGGTCTTTATGCTGGTTGTCCAAGTGGAGAGCTTCAGCTCTTTTATTTGTTTCCTTAGGCAGTGTTTCAACTCAAGTTATGGTACTTTGTCTTTTGAGGTAGTGCCTCGGAAGGAGCTTTGACTGTTGCACGATTTCTTCGTATTTGACCAGTTGGGCCTTCGTTTGACTTTTTTATTGACTTTCTGTCCACGTGGATTGCTACGTGGCACTTTGATTTTGAGCTTTGGTAGCGAGACGTAACAATAGTCCGCCAAGTTTAGGCATGATTATTTATGTAATGCATGGACTTGAGTATATTCAAAAAAATTTAGTAGGGGTGATTTTTGCCGTACTACAATAGTCCCCTAAGTCTAAGTTCAAGTATAAATATTTATGTTATAGTTAAAATTTCAAATGTACCTGAAGCTGCACATCACCTTCCATTGTTCACCGAAGTTGTATACTTGGAGGTATTTCACCTTCTTACTCAATTTGTGATAGGGTCATCAAAGCAGAGTACAACGAGGCTGTATTGTCCGAAGTGCCTTTGAACATCTGTACTAGTTAAGGAGGAGTAGGTCTAATTCTTTTTAGTGCCTCATTATTGGCAATTACGAGGAGCTCGACTTTAATATGATTGAGGAGCTCGAGGCGTCCTGAATTATTGCTCTCAAATGATTTGCTCTCGTGGTACGTTTTCAAAAAAAGACAGCTGAGGCAGTTCGACTTCCCATACATGCAACCGTCGCCGTATTTAATGCTCAATGATGGTAGTCTCCCACATGTTTTGCGAATCCCAACATCATGAGGTTGCGTGAAGCATACACTCTAATTTGGGCCGTAGAAGACGAAGAGGTAGACATGTTGAGTGGCTCAGATTTAATCCCCATATAGACGATCAGATGACCTGGATCGACATCCAACGGCTGGGATTAAGAGGATTCTGCCTATAAAAGGCAAACATTTTGGCGAAAAATCACTTTGCATTTCTTGAATTCAGTACTATTATATTTTAAACTCTCGAATTTTCTCTAAGTTTTTTCTTCGAGATTCTTTGAATCTCTTTTCTTTTCTTCAGTTTACACCTTCTCATTCTCAAGTTTTCCTTTCTTCATTGAATCTTGCAACTTATCTGGTGTTTCCCATCACCACCTCTTAACCAAAAACTCGTAAGTACTTTTTGTAAAATTTTATCTTTGAAGAAGTTTTGATTAATGGCCTATTCTTCATTTTTCATGTGTGGAGGGGGTGGGGGGATGTAGATTTGAGTGCTAGCCAGTGAGATGGGGGTTGAAATCACTAATACTGCCAACCTCGTTAAGGTCATAGAGGCTGGGCGAAGTGTGCTTCCATCTGGGGGGTAGGAGATCTGATGCAGGGCTGCATCGCCATCAGTGAGTTCTTCCTTAAGGCCTGGCTTCGCCTGCCTTTGAATCCTTTCTTTTGGGTTGTCCTTAGGTCGTACAGGCGGACCCTCACCCAACTCATTCCTAACGCTTGGGTCCAACTGGTAGAAACCTATTTCCTCTGGAAGGAGACCTCATTGGGCAAGGACATGCCCATTCACATATTCCAAACCAACTTCCAACCTAGATTGTTGGGTAAGGGGGACTCCAGGGGGTGGTATTCATTGTGCCCGTGGGGGATACCCTCTTCTTTTAGCTTAGTCCTACCTCATCCATTAAAGGATGGAAGGAGACGTGGTTCTGGGTTTGGGAGAAGTGGCAGGAATGTAAGGATGTCACTGTTCTCTATGTCAAAGTCCCAACTTCTTACTCCAAGCCTAGTGAGTACCGCATCTGCATTTTGTTTGTTGTAACTTGTTAAACCTGATACTAACATTTTGTCGTTGTTTTGTAGGGTCAGTTGAGCCCTTCAACCTAAGTGAAAGTGATTGGGATACTTCGAACTTGTAACTTTTAACTTAGCTCTCCACATTTATTCGTGTCCAACCTTGTATTTCTCCTTGCAGAAAATTTTGAAAAAGGGCAGCATCCCATCTACGACATGACCACGATCTTAACAGCCACCACCACCTCTGGTTGTAAAGGAATGAAGCCCTCATCTATCGGAGAAAAGCAGGTGAGGGACAAAATTGAAAGGGTTAGCATGGAGGCTGCCAGTCAGGAGGATGGATGGTCTCTCTTGGCAAACAAGGGCAAAAAGGTGGCGGTAAAAGAACCCAAGAAAAAATTCAAGGTGTCCACCATTAAGGTGGGTAGCTCCAATGATATTCCTCCCCCTCGCTTCGAGGTCCTAGCGTGGGAGAGGTTAATGGTAGTGTTAATAGCTGCGGCCTCTGGGAGCAGAAGAGGCCTACTACCATGGAACCCCAGAGGCAGGATTCTACAAAGAAGGCGAGGACTTTAAGTGACTCCACCACTTCTGAGCTCCCACGAACAAAACTCGTCGTAACAAAAAAGGATTGACGAGCTTGCCTCTGAGGCTCTTGTCCTTTTTTCTCCAGAAGTTCAGACTTCTACAATGACCTTTTACAAGTATTGGATGGAGAAGTGGCAATCCTTTGTGGAGAAAAGCGATGTTGTCAATGTCTTTGCCATGATGGAGGCCCAAACAGGAAGGGTGTTTGGTATGGCCATAGAAGTTGAAGCCCTATTTAAAAACCTTCAAAGTAAAAACTGGGGGTTTACTAATAAGGCCTTCCAGGCCGAGGAAGCTGCCAATAATGCCGAGGCAGAGGCAAAGGCAGAGGCTTTGAGGAAGAAAAATGAAGAAGAGTCTGTAAAGCTCGTTTCTGCTTTGGCAGAAATTGAAAAGTTGAATAAAAAGGTCCACCTTTCTCGAAGTGAGGTGGCCTCTCTAGCGAAGCGGGTGGAGACTTTGATGTCCACCAGAGCCTGGCAGCAGAGGCCTTGGAGAAGGCAAATAAAGAGAACTCTGCTTTAAAAGAAGAGGTGAGGGAATTGAACTCTAGAATTGCTAGTCTGACTGAAAAGGTAGAAGCGGCCAGGTAGGAGGTTCAAACTGGTGGTGGTGATGCAGAGAAGCATTTCCTTGCCAACTTCAATTTAACTGAAGTATACAAAATCTTTGCGAAGTACTGCAGAGATACGCTTACACGGACATGGTTGAATGGTTGGAGGTAAACATTCAAGGCATCAATACCTCAGATTTGATAGCGGAGTTCCTTGATGATGAAGCGGAGGAGCCTGAGCCTCAAACTCCATCAGAAGGAAGACAAGTAATCGAATTGGGTGATGATGCAGCTAACAAAGAAGCTAAAGAAGTGGCTCCTAATGAAATAATACCTTTTGTGGCTCACCATTCCCACCTAACCAGAGCATAGGTCTCCTATCTTTGTTTTTATTTTTCTTTATAATTGGCTTCAGCCCTCCTCATGTAAATATTTATCTTTAATGAATGAAATTATTTTTTTCAATACTTGTGTTACTTTAGTTTCCTTTATAAGTACTACATCTGCATAATGCATGCTGACGTACACATCAATACAATTCTAACTATTCTCACTTCAACAAGTGAAAGCAAACTTGAAGTGATATTAAAGTAACGTTAAGTTTATAACATCAAACGTATTAACAACATCAACTTCATAACAACTTCGAACTTATGCCTTAAAATAATCAAGCGGAAGATCTTTAACTATTTCATACATATATCTTGAATTCATGCACGATGAACCTCATCAATCAAAGTTAAACTTAAAATTTTAGAAGGTCACACTTCTTAATAAACCTTTGAACTTGTGCAAGACTTTTGTCTAACTGGATAATCAAACTTGTAAGATCAAACGTACATGCAAAACTTAGGCAACATCAAACCCATACACGTTAGGTTCCAATTGTTATAAGGTCATGTACCTTTGTGAATTTGTGCTTATGAACTTCAATACTTATGAACTGAGGCCCTTGATCGCTTCAGACTTTTTTTTTAAACTTTGTTTAAAATTTGCACAAGTATAGGCAGTTCGTTTGCCTTTCTTTTCTTAAGTATGGGGTCGAGTGATTTACCCATGCTGAGACTTCTTTAACAACTTTTGTTATTAATGGCATGTGCCACACTTCACGAGTACAAATGTGGTCCTTCTTAGGACCCAACTCCTCGTCGGAGTGTCCACATATCTCTTCATAGGGACGTATCATCTATGAAGAGGCTTCTCCTTTGAGCTTTCTCAATAGGAGGTGCTTTTTTTCATTCTTAATGAACTTGTGCAAATTTAATTTAACTTTTATATTGCGAACTTCATTTCTTGAGCATAGGGCTGAGCGGTTCACCTATACTGAGGCTTCTTTACCAACTTTTGTTGCTAAGGGCATGTGCAGCACTTTGCGAGTAAGACGTAGTCATTTTTGGGATCCAACTCTTTGTCGAAGTGCCCACACATCTCTTCATAGGGAAGATCATCTATGAAGATGCTTTTCCTAGGCTTTTGCCTCTTGTAAGGTATTTTAATTTTACAATCAGTGAGATAAAATTCACTTTCATTGAGTCATAAACTATACAAACTGGATATATACATCATTATCGATAATATTTGTGTAGATGTTCTACATTCCCTGGATGAGGCTGTGTTTTTTCGTCCATATTTTCGATTTTGTAGGTTCCTGGCCGAACCTCTTGATGCGATAGGGCTCCTCCCAGTTGGGACCAAGGGTTTTTGAGCAAGCTCTTTAGAAGACAAAAACATTCTTTGGAACGCCAACTTGTTTAAACGAAATGACCTCTTCTTTACATTGTAATATCTGGTCATTTTCCATTGGTAAACACCCAACTTGGCCTGAGATTCATCCCTCATTTCTTGAAGAAGGTCGAGCTCACATCTCTACATCTCCTCATTAGATATTTCATAGAAGTGAATTCGAAGAGGGGATGGTAGACCCACTTCTACTGGGCTCATAGCCTTGACCTCATAGGCCATGGAGAAATGAGTCTTCCTAGTAGCAGTTCTTCTTGCAGTTCTGATGGACCAAAGAACTTGAGGTAGTACATCAACCCAGGCCCCTTTTGAGGCATCCGACTTTCTTTTAAATGTATATTTGATCGTTTTAAGACAAATAATTTTTTTATATTTACGCTATCATATAGCCAACTATACTACGACATGTGCATTACACGTGCGTCTTACTAGTTTATTTAAAAAGTGTTAAACTAGATCCCTTTTTATATTGAATGATGATAAGTGTATTTTATACACTTATTTGGGGTCCTAATATATCGATATTTGGTAGTTTTTTTGACACAATATATTCTAAATTATTGTATTTTATGTTATATAGGTAAAACTTAATGGTTGAACGAATAATCGAAAGAAATAAGTGAAAATTGGTGAAAAAAAAAGAAGAAAAATCCAAAGTTTGAGTACCAAATTGAAAATATTCAATAATTGATTCGAACACAAGAAGATACTTTAAAAATTGCTTGGAAACAATTGCATGGAATTAGAATTCAAAAATGAATGGAATATGATTAAAATATTATCAAAATCAATTTTCAATCGCACAGGTTATATTCCAGATTTTTAGTCCAAGATTCAGACCCATGTTTGGAATAATAAACGTCCGAATTGGGAAATTTATATTTCTATAAAATTTTTATCCCTTTTGAGTTATCTTTCCAACTCACTTTGAATTGCTTCAATCGGATATTGGAAGAGAAATTTATGGCCAAAATACTTACCACTGTGCAGAGACAAAAAATTTCACGTGCGAATGAAATTTTCCTTATTCGATTGGAACTCTTTTGAAAACTAATTTGGACGTAATTTGCAACCAATTTTTGACTCATACAAATACATAACAGTAGAATACATAGGGAGAACCTCTCATACACATATCATACTCTAATATTCATTAGTTATTTTCATCAAATGAGGAAAATTTATAATTTTTGTGAGAGGATTAAAGGACAATCAAGTGAAGATTCAAACTTGATTTTTTGGCAAAGAAGAGAAGACGTGGGTGGAGATGTATCAAGAAACCATTGAAGAGATTCAAGATTTCAAAATTCATCTTCATCTTCTCAATTTATCAAAAATTGGGGTTATATTTTTTCACTTAAATATAATTTCG
This sequence comes from Fraxinus sp. 1973-6204, assembly GCA_903798365.1. NCBI lineage: Eukaryota > Viridiplantae > Streptophyta > Magnoliopsida > Lamiales > Oleaceae > Fraxinus > Fraxinus sp. 1973-6204. Next base: position 523 of record CAIGRR010544162.1, on the reverse strand, counting down.
ATATGTTAAACTAATTTTATACATTGCTAGGATAAGATGAACCTTTATTATTATATTTTTAGTTTTTAATTANTCAATTTATCAAAAATTGGGGTTATATTTTTTCACTTAAATATAATTTCGATATGTTAAACTAATTTTATACATTGCTAGGATAAGATGAACCTTTATTATTATATTTTTAGTTTTTAATTAATTATTTTGATTTTAATTTGATTTGATTTGTTGATGATTATTATCTTTTTTTTCAATTGCTTGATCACCAATTGAATTGTTAGTGGATTTTATTGTTATCGAGATAGACAATAAGGTTTAAGCACATTATAACAAACATTGTAAGGTTCGATAGAGAATAGATGTATACATCTATACTTTATATGGTTTCAATAGGTGTTCTAGTACTTGTTTACCATGTTTGCATATTTCATCGAGAGATAGAAGGATCACATCAGGGGAATATATTTGATTGCTATCGAGAGAGGCTTTCAATTAAATTAGGAACGTTGACCAACATGACTGATTT
>CAIGRR010544147.1:0-11740 GCA_903798365.1 Fraxinus sp. 1973-6204 | reverse complement strand
ATTGGCTAGTCTTCCGGGATTAAGGAGGTTAGAGCCTTAGAGTTAAAGGTATAGATTGGATTGGACAGAATTTGAATTGTATTAATTAGTTTGTAATTTATTTTTGGGCTGGAATAAATAAAAAAAAAATATTTTAGCCCAAAAAAAAAATTCGAGGAGCCCTGGGCTCAATGTGGCTCCGCCTCTGTTTACGGATATATTGAAATAAATTTTGATAACTTATAAATGATTTATAAATTTTGTCAGGAGAATAAAGTGACTGTCCAAATTTTGAATAAGAATAAATTTAATGGTATTTATGTGGTAAACTTTTTTCTATTTACTAAAATGACCACAAGTAAATTGACTTGAATAATTCCTTCATTGTCTACTTATTTTTTTCCTTGAATATATAAAGTGAGTTAGAATTGTTAGAAGTCTAAAATTTCAAGAAAATATTAATTTCTTAGTGAGTGAAGTACCATAGATTAATTGATTCAATGACTATAATTCCAAGAAAGACTGAGCATTGGAACAACTCATAATCTATCTACACAACCTTAAAAGAGAGAAAGAGGCATTTACTGTTCATTCTGGTGGAGGCATTTTCACACTATTGTAGTCAAACTGGTTACAGGCACTGTAGCGAAGTTGGTTCTGCATTATTTGCTTCAGCTCATAATATCTTTTATTATAGCTGCTTTTGTAACAAGAGGCATTATCGTCTGTACATTTTTCCTTCAATCCTAATTTCGTCTGCATTTTCTTCTTCTACAGAGAGAACCCTTCGAAATGATTTTCACATAATCATCATGTAAATTATGAGTCACAGCTTCATTCTGCTCTTCTTCTCTATATGTTATAGTCTTTTTGGCATTATTGTGAAAATGATCCAACAAATTGTGACCGAAATTGGAGACTTGACATCTTAGGTATGTTGATTTTATAGTTTTTTTTGTTTTAGGCTTATATTTTTTTCCAGTTTAGGTTTGTTTATTTTAAATAATTCTTTCAGGTACCAATTTTTTTTTATCATATGAGTTTCAAATATGTTGTATGGCTGAGGTACATCAATTTTATAGCTGTTTTAATCTAGGTTTATCTGTTTGCTCTCGTTAGGTTTTTTTTTTCGAATTGTAAATAATTTCTTTCACTGTCGATTTTTCATCATTTCAGCTTCAATTCTTGTGTATATTGAATTGGCTTTTTTATTTGTTTTTTCCTGTACGATTTTCTATTTTTAGTTGGTAGATTCGAGAGTTGTAGTAATTTATACTTCAGTTGTTATGAAATTTACAGTAGAGAAAGCATGATCTGAGAATGGAGAGAAAGGACAGAAAAGCAGTTGAACTCAGCTGAATTTCATTGAAAAAGAGTTGAAACTACAGACGTCTATTATATACACAAAATTAGAGATGGTAAAAGACATAAATAACCCCATACAATCTAACAAATCTCAATACTCCCCCTCAAGAGAGTATATGTTCAGGATTCCCATCCTGCCAAGTAAGGATTTGAACTTGATTCCAACTAACGACTTAGTTAGCAAATTAGCCAACTGATTCTGTGATGTGGTATGCAGCATTTTCACCTCTCCAACTTGTACTTTGTCTCTAACAACATGACAATCAATTTCTATGTGCTTAGTCCTCTCATGGAATACTGGGTTGTTAGCTATATGGATAGCTGATTGGTTATCACAGAAGAGTAAAGCAGCTTTGGTGTGTTGAACTCCTAAATCTTTAAGAATATTTTTTAGCCAACTGATTTCACAAACTGCAGCAGCCATTAATCTATTTTCCGCCTCAGCTGGTGATCTTGACACGGTTTGTTGCTTCTTGGATTTCCAAGACACCAAAGAATTTCCAAAGAATATGCAATAGCCAGTAACTGACCGTCTTGTATCTAAGCAGGCTGCCCAATCTGCATCACAAAATCCCTTAAGTTGCAAATCAGATTTTGCATCAAAGAACAAACATTGCCAAGTTGTTCCTTTCAAATATCTCAGTACGTGGTGAGCAGCCTCTAAATGAGGTCATTTTGGTGACTCAAGATACTGGCTAAGAACTTGCACTGGATAAGATAGATCAGGCCTCGTAATTGTCAAGTATAACAACCTGCCTACTAACCTTCTGTACATACTTGGATCACTGATGTCTTCACCTGTGTTCTTGCTTAGTTTAATATTATACGGTAGAGGGCTTTTAGCTGGTTTTGCTCCAAGATAACCAGCATCCATAAGAACTTCTAATGCATATTTTCGTTGACAGACTGATATCCCCTGTGAGGTTCTTGCTACTTCAAGTCCCAAAAAATATTTCAAGACACCCAAATCTTTAAGTTTAAATTGATTATTCAAACTTTCCTTGAAGCACTCAATGTAAGGTAGATCATTACCTCCTATAATGATATCATCCACATAGATGAGTAAGATAGTAAATGAGCAGCCACTTTGTTTGCTAAACAGAGAATAGTCAGATTTTGATTGTTGAAATCCATGTGAAACAATGTAGGTAGTTAGTTTAGTATTCCATTGCCTTGATGCTTGTTTAAGCTCGTAAATGGACTTATTCAACCTGTAAACAAGCCTTTTCACATTCCCCCCATGCTGCTTATAACTTGGGGGCATATTCATATACACCTCTTCTTCTAAATCTCCATGAAGAAAGGAATTGTTGATGTCCAATTGATGGAGATGTCATCGATGATGAGTAGCAACAGCAAGGAGGGTCTTCACAGTGGCCAACTTTGCAACAGGGGAAAAAGTTTCCCCATAATCCAAACCAGCCCGCTGAGTGAAACCTTTAGCTACCAGCCTAGCTTTCTTTCTGTCCTTTGTGCAATCAGACTTCAACTTCACTTTGAAAACCCACTTACAATCAACAAGTTTCTTGTGAGTGGGAAGCTCAGTAACAGACCATGTATTGTTGGAAATTAAAGCTTGAAATTCTGCATACATGGCTTTGCACCATTCTGGAGAGTTAGAAGCCTCAACAAAGGATATAGGCTCAGAAACATTAGACAGAGCCAAAGCATAAGTTCTCTGTGCATGAGACAACTGGCTATAGTTCAGCCAATCTGCTATAGGGTACTGTGTTCCAGATTGAGTACCTTTCTTTATGGAATCTGACTTGAAAGTAGGAACCTGAGTCACCAAGTTGCAATGGTAATCATGGAGATAAGAAGGGGTTCTTTTTAGTCTATCAGATTTTTCGGTTGGAATGACAGATGGTTGAAGTATAGGATCAGCAGGTAAAGTGTTAGATGTGGTGGTTACATGCAAATTTGTTGATATAGGCTCAGATGAAGGTGATTGCTCATTATGAGGAAATGAAGAGGATCTGAAGAAAAGAATTCTGAAGTGGAGAATCACTGCAAGAAAATATTGATTTCAAGAAAGCAGGATAATGAAATGGAAAAATGGTTTCATGGAATATAACATCTCTAGAAATGAAAGTGGAGTTGGTCTGAAGATTGTACAATTTATAGGCCTTCATACCATAGGGGTAACCAAGGAAGACACAAGGTATGGCTCTGGGATCGAATTTGGTAAGATTTCTTTTGAGTGTTGAAGCATAACATAGGCACCCAAACACTCTAAGGTGAGTATAAGATGCTTTTGTTTGGTATAATATTTTAAACGGTGATCTGTCATTGAGGATTTTGGTTGGAGTTCTGTTAATGATATGTGTGGTAGTCAAGATACAATCTCCCCAGAACTTATGAGGTAATTTAGCCTGAAATTTGATGGCCCTAGCAATGTTAAGAATATGTTGGTGCTTCCTTTCTACCACCCCATTCTGCTATGGAGTCTCAACACAACTCATTTGATGAATGATGCCATTGTTTTGATAAAAATCATTCATAAGGAACTTAGAGCCATTATCTGACCTGAGGATCTTAATTTTGCAACTGAAGTGTGTTTAGATTAGGTGAAAGAATGAATGAATGATAGACTTGGTTTGAGATTTATCTTTCAAAAGATAGGTCCAAGTCATACGGATTTAGTCATCAACAATAGTTAAAAAATATTTTGATCCATCAATGGCAAGGACAGAATAGAGACCTCATATGTCACAATGAATGAGCTCAAATGGTTTGGAAGATTTTGTTTCACTATTTCGAAATGGCAACCTATGTTGCTTAGCCATGGGACAAACTGAGCAATGTAAGTGTTCATTAAAGGTAATAGCAGGAATTGATTTATGTAAAAGAGATAACTGAGACACAGGAATATGGCCCAAACGACAATGCCAAATGTCAATATTTATATTGGCAAAATTGTTATCAAAGGTACAAGCAACAGAATTCAGATTATTACAACTTGGAAATGATGTAAAATGACTGTTTAAACTGTGAGCAGAGGTAGAACTTGAAGAAGACTCTAGAGATTGACCATTGCAATGGTGTTCAAGGTGTTGAAAATGGTATAAACCACCTTCAAGCTTGCCTACCCCAATCGTCATCCATGTTGAAAGATTCTGAACAAAACAGCAATTGTGAAGAAATATCAGACAACAATAATGTTTAATTATCAATTAGCTGGCAGATATTAAATTGAACTTGAAACTTGGCACGACCAAAACATCAATCAAAGTGAGATTAGGTAACAAGTTCACATCTCCAATGTGTGTCACAACAGCCAAACTACCATCAGGCAAACGAACTGATGCATTAATAACACCAGTCACTTTGGTTAAATGTTTGATAGAACAAACCATATGCTCAGAGGCACCAGTGTCAATTATCCATTTACCTGCAAATGTGATACTATTACCTGATAAGGCAAAAGCATCAGGTGTAGGAGATGAGGTAGAAACTACATTTTTGGACTGTTGGTTAGAACCTGAAACCTGTCCTTGGAGTTGTGGTCCCAACTGGGCAATGATTTGTTGACATTGCTCTGGTGTGATAGTAACATTTGATAATGAATTTGTTATCTCAGAATCCATAACTCGAGATCCCTGACTAACAGCATTAGCAACTGGATTTTTGTCTTTGGCAAATCTATAGCCAGGAGGATATCCAATCAGTTTGTAGCATTTTCCTTTAATATGCCCAGACATTCCACAATGACTACAAACAGGCCTTTCTCTTCGTTGTGGCTGATTTAGAAAAGTAGTTCTCTGGTTTCCTATGTATTTAGGCATTAATCTGCTGGTAAAGGCAGCAACATCAACAATGTTATGCTGCCTTTTATTTACAATCTCCCTTTGCCTTTCTTCATGCAGGACTAGAGCAAAAACTCTATTTAAGTGATGGTATAGGATCCATTAACAAAATCTGGCTTCTCACACTGGAAAAATGTTCATCTAATCCCATCAAAAACTGCATCGTCTGATCCTCAGATTTATAGTTAGTGTTGCCAATTTCTGGTCTGTAATTTTCCAATTCTTCCAAAAGCCCCTTGAATCTATTAAAATAGGAGTTAACAGAATTATTTGCCTGAGAAATCGAGGCAATTTGTTTCTTGAGCTCATAAATCCGAGGACCATTGCTTTGATTATATCGATCTCTGAGCTCGATCCAGATCTGCCTAGCTGAGTCCTTATGCATCACGTTAGGATACAATTCCTTTGGAATTGAGTTAATAATCCACGAAGACACTTCATGATTGCATCTTCTCTAGGTACCATAGAGAGGATCATCTGATGAAGGTTTGGTAATGGATCCGTCAATAAAACATTCTTTATTCTTCACACTTAGAGCCATAATTACAGCTCTACTCCAGGTAGCATAATTTTCTTCAGTGAGAACAACAGAAATTAATTGCATTCCAGTATTATCACCATAATGCAGGTAATACGGACTGCTAGGATCGCTAATCAAGCGATTGACAATCGACGCCACATCTGCAACCATCGTCTCTACGAAAGACGGATCAACAAGTGAATTCGCCTGATTCATCTGGTTTTGATTCTCAATTTGAGGATCTGATTCATTCGCCATTGCAGAAGAAATTCACTGCTCTGATACCATATGAAATTTATAGCAGAGAAAACATGATCTAAGAATGGAGAGAAAGGGCAGAAAAGCAATTGAACTCAGCTGAATTTCATTGAAAAAGAATTGAAGCTACAGACGTCTATTATATACACAAAATTAGAGATGGTAAAAGACATAAATAACCCTATACAATCTAACAAATCTCAATAGTTGTTGTGGAATTCTTCGACGAGCAGAAAAATCGAACATAGATAAAAAATTTGTGACCTGAGGTTTGTTGATTTGATATTATATTTGTTGAAAATTACTTTGCGATGTTGCTTTGGTACGTGTTTCTCTTGTTCACATTCAAATGTTGTGTGTTCTAAACTTATTTTTTCGTCTCCATGTTTTAGTGTGTACAATTTCTTATTTTCGTTTGTAGATTTCATGGTTGTAGTATTAATTGAGGCTTTAATTGGGAGGTCTAAGAGGAAAACAGGGTCGGTTGAGAATTTTGGAAGAAATCAAATGCCGAAAGAGGACTTGGTGGAGCTGAAGTTCAGGTTGCACGATGTATTAGATGTTGGTCCATTTCGATTCTCGCCGACCTCCACTATAGTCATGCTCAAGGACCATAAATGACGTGTACACCGATTCAATTGTGGCTCAGAGAACTTAAATGAGCTTGTTTCTGCAGTTATGCAAAGGGTAGGTGACATCAATGATCAGCCATCTCAACTTCTGTACGAGGATGATGATGGTGATAAAGTTCTGCTCACGACATATGGAGATCTTGTAGGTGTACTGGTGTAGTTAGCTAAATAGAAGAAAACAAATCCATAAATTCACAATCTTCCATATCAAACCATGGATCTTGTTGACACTGGGTAACTGCTGCTTCTTTTCCATACCCGATAAGTGGATCGTAGTCATTCTGAGTATCACTGAAATGAAATGAACAGAACAAGGTTTTCACCATTCTTAGTCACACACACTATTATCAAACACTCAGTGATCACTAATCAAGCATCTCCAAGCAATGTAAGCAAGCATACTACAAGGAATTCTCTTTATGTATTTCTTTCACCTCGGTGGAAGAAAATGAAGATAAAGCTGATGTGTGCATTGCGGGGACAAATGCATTGGTTTAAATAAAAGGCAATCATATATTTTAATCCACGAACAAGTTCAGCCAATTAAAAAGGATAATAGTATGTAATTAATTAAAGAAAAATATGATTTGAAGACAGAAAGAACAGACAAACAGAGGGAAACAAGAGAAGACAGATATGTGGGATTGGTGAACAAGAAATACTCATAGAGCAACAACGAAATATTCTGATATGGGAATATTATAATCTTAATATGTACTTACAAAATTCATCATCATCTATTTTTCCATAATGGAACTTTCATAAATAGGTCAGGAGCTTAGTCTACTTGTACTGCGTTGAACTAGTTCTCCAGAAAATTCCTGTTTCCTTTCTTTGACCAATCTTTCTTTTTCATCATTCCTTTTGGAATGAGTTACGTGTCCTCATATATGATTGTGCTGACTGATAAGAATTCAAGAGTGATAGATCCATTTTTCACATCTCTTTCAACTTTCACATTAAGCATGAATTAATAATGATAGAATGAAGTACGTCCATACATACATACAATATAAACATAAAAAGACAAAGTTATATACTCGGAATTAATGATGAATTAGCTTATTACCGACAACGTCTCTCTGTAGATTAAATATCCATGGCAAAAATTCTACTTCGTCAAGTGCACTCAATTAAGATGGCGAGGTAGTATACAAATTTTCAGAGAATTTCAAATTTTGATTTCCTTGAGAAGAAGCAAGGACTGGATATATTTGTGGTATGTTTGGTGGAGATTATAAATTATCAAAGAGAAAATGTCAAAATCGCACTGGATGACTGTGCAAAAATGTGTTAATTAACACTAACGAGGATGATGGGTTGTGTGGAAAAGAAAGGAGAGAAAGGAACATGTAGTTCATTTCTCATGCTCGTCTTCTCTTAATCATGATTATTTCCATTTTCCATCTCTCTTCATTGCTTCAACTGCAACTCCATATTCTTAACACTACTCATTTTGCAAATACAATGATGAAAAACCCAAGAAGAAAAGTGAATGGATGAGAATTGCCTACACACTACAATTTCTAAGTCCACCAGAAACTAGTGAATCCAAGAAAAAGTTCATTCTACTCAAATGTTCATGTATACATGTAGTCTTTTTGGGTCTAAAATCATTTATGTTGTTTCATCACTAAGAATTCTTAAATCGTGTTCTTTAAGATCTTCCAAATTTTCTTGATTTTCTAGGGGTGGCTCAGAGGGTTGTACTGGCTGTGAAATTGGAAAAAAAAATGATATAAGCGAAAGTGTAGCACCTCCTGATTGTTGATCTTGGAGGAAATATGGGCAAAAATCCATCAAAGGATCTTTTTTTATCCCAGGTTCATTGTCCTTCATCATTGTGTTTTTCTTCTAAGCTCCACAATAGTGATAATTAATTAATTATTGCTCATTTTATGTAATTTCTTCAAGCACACTTCCCCCAAAACCCCCCACACCTGCCATACTATTGTTCGACTATGTAGAATCTAATTACTACTCGACCGTGAGTTTTGAGGTAGATGGGGAGCATTTTTTGGTATAAGCAAGACGAGAGTTCAGTAAAATATTGTAATGCACTTGTTTTACGTGCTTCTAATTTCATTTCGTTTATCGTTAGTGTTGGAGTTAGTGATTAAGGTTTAGTCCATAACTGCTGAATTCCAACATGTAGACTCAGTTTTATCGGGCTAAATTATTACAGGGGTTACTACAAATGCATCACATCAAACGGCTCAGCCAAGAAGCAAGTTGAGAAATGCTGATCAATAGATGCATTCATGCTCATTATCACCTACACATCTCCAGGTCTTCTTAATGAAAAAAAAAAATCTTCTTGGAAAGGTTCCTTGTAACCCCGCTTGATGCAAGCATGCATTCCAAATGTTAATAAGATCTAGTTCATTTCTCTTGAGCACTTGATTCTAATGTTTCTCGAATAATTCATTGCTTTAGGTCAATAAATTAATATTTCACTAGCTTCTCCTGAACCTTGACTTGAAGATGGCACAACAAAAAAAGTCATTTGTCACAATTCTACTAGAGTTCGAGTTCGAGTTCACACAGCTTGATTAATATAGTCGAATTATTTTGGCAGTGTGTCCAAAGCTGTTTCCTCCATAGCAGTTTTGTTAAAACTATACCCAGAGTGCACCCCTTGTGGATGAAATGTTGCATAAGATTCCACAAGATAATCACAAGTTTGTTTTCCGAATAATCGTGGGGTATTGGGGCATAGTTAATTTTTATTCTCAATTCATATATGACTGGATTTAGAGCTAAAAGGAAGTCTTAAACTAGATTTGAAATATTTCCAGAAAATTTTCTAGAGGGATTTGAACTCCTGTATCAAAAGAAAAGGCAAAGAATGTATAAGAATTACAATTATCTCAATCTGACAGGATTCGATGGAACATATAACTTTTGTAAACATGAAGCTGTCTTGAAACTAAATGAACTCCTACAATGGATAAAATTTCTTAGGCACGATCACCAGAGAGATACCCCGATTTCTTGCCCCTATACCCCTATCCAAAAGAAGGCTATGCAACTACAAATTTAATGTAAATGAAGGAAACGTCAACCTTATGAATACACGGACAAATCACAGATGTTTAAAGATAGAAAACATTATGCAAACTTCCAAGAGATCCCGAGAATTTTGTTGGATTAATAAAATTTAATAAACAGAAAACAATGCATAGTGGCGCTTGATAATGGAGAAGTTCACTGTATCAGACCATCTATTCAAAATTTTTAGCTTTAGAAGGAACCTGAGTGGCATAAGTCATGATAACCCCAAAGTACTTCTAGAAAAATGATAATAAATTAGTGAAAAGTAAACACCAAGTATTATTGTTGTTGATCTGCAGCAGCAGCAGCAGCAAGTGGCTGTAGAGCTTTGAGTGGATTCAAGATGACACCGTCTATAAGCCCATATTCTTTGGCTTCTTTAGCACTCATGAAAAAGTCACGATCAGTGTCTTGGTTTATCTTCTCCAAGCTTTGACCAGTGTGATATGCCAGGTAACCATTTAAGTTTGCTTTGTGATGCAACATTTCATTTGCCTGGGTAACAATTCATAATAAATAAGAACTAACATTTTTTTTTTCAGAGGAACACGAAACCAATATATTTTTATTTTTCCTCAAAAGAAACAGATAACAAATCAAATTTCTCAGCAATGCCATGTAAAAATTGCAGTGCAATGGAGAAACCAGAACATACTCAATTGCATGATGGAGATTAAAAATTTACTTCTTTTTCAGAAATAATATACAATATGGAGTTTCAGAAAGTCCAATTCTGGGATATTTTTGTAAAGGAGATCTCAATAATAAAAAACTATATCATTATCAAAGAACCAAACTCCTGAGCTCCATTCAGATTCGCTTCAACCGAAACTCATCTGAGATAATTCCATTCACAAATTAATCCAAGCTAGAATTTAAATCATGGCTCATTAACAAATCAAGCAAAGCTTGAAATAGCCTAGAACCTATAGTTTTGATTAGGGTGCTACTCTAGTTTGTAACTCCCAACTGGAGATGACAAAGAATTTAATAATTCTTCACCCATTCTAAAAATTATTCCACAATCCATAGATGTTCAAAAGAACAAAATAATAGATTATGGCTTTCCCCTCAGATATTACTAGCATACCTTAAAAAATAAAATAACAGTCAAATACCTGAATATCTATGTCAGTCTGCCCACCTTGAGCTCCACCAAGAGGCTGATGGATCATTATCCTTGAGTTGGGAAGGCTATACCGCTTTCCTATAGTAAGCATCAGAAAGAAGGTAGAGTAATTTCAGTAACCACAAAAGCAGCAATGAATGTTATAAGTTATAACCACTTCAAAAAAACCAAATATTACCTTTAGTACCGGCACTCAGTAGAAAAGCCCCCATGCTGCACGTGCATTACGAAAAAAACTCAAAATTAGTTGAGGTGTGATAATTCTTGCACAGGATGATGCAAATATGAACCCCATGAAAAAATCTCTCAAAAGAACAACATAATTGCAATATATAATTCCATCAAGAAAGAACGACATAACTGCAATTTGCACCAAGTCATATACAAGAGAGTAACGATATATCTTTTTACCTAGCTGCAAGTCCAACACATACAGTTGAAACGTCAGGTCGGATATGCCTCATTGTATCAAATATGGCCATACCTAAAGAGACAAGAGGAAGTAGATTAGAAATATGAACAATAAATAACATAAATAATGGAAACGATGAAAAGAGAAAATACCAGCAGTAACTGATCCTCCTGGAGAGTTAACGTACATGACTATATCCTGTTAAATTATCATTACACAGCAATGCTAAAATTATTTGAAAGTATGATTTGTAACTGAGGGAGACAATTGAAGCAAAACCGTAACCGTACATGTACGTTTGTGTGCATGCAATAACAATTTACATCTATGTCAATTCCATGAGATCAGAAATTTGATCACAAAGCAGGTAAAGAGAAATCAAGCTACCAACATTATTACACGGTTGTCTATTATATAATTACTTTAGTATTTGTAGTATAGCAATTAGCCTATTGGTAGAAAAAGATTTTGCAAAACTTAATTCTACATTGTTAGAATTTGATGCCATTTATGTCATTTGGGTTCTAAGGACAATGATGAAATGGGCAAAGCCCAACTGATGGAAAATAATTGGGGTACTTACGA
>CAIGRR010544125.1:0-13896 GCA_903798365.1 Fraxinus sp. 1973-6204 | reverse complement strand
TGAAAAACTTATTTATTTGCTTTCATTAGTTTATTTGATAATTTAGATATTAGTATAGAAAAAATCACAAAATTTATTTGCTATTCGATTAAAGTTGCAATTAATTTTAACTCGATCAAATACGTAGTTCTCGTGGGTTCGACACTCTATACACTACTATATTACTTGTTCACGATCCCGTTCACTTGCGGGAAATCAAACGACCATATACTAAAATATTAAAAAAAAATTAAGTACAATTAAGCCCCTGTTTGATTATTAAAATAAGATTTTAGTAGATTTTGATAGAAGTTAGTGAAATGTGTGATTAAAAAAAAACTGTAGATCTCATAAAATATGTGGTTAAGATTAATTGTTGACTTTGTTTAAAATCTCCATTTTAATCCATTCCAAACGGGGCTAAATCTCATTAGAAATTAGAAAGAAACAAATAAATAAATTATAAATAACAAATCCTGTTATAATGTTGACTGAAGGGATCAGTATGAAGAATGGAGAAAAAATATAGGAGGCATGCTACATGTAGTACTCACTTGGCGCCCCTGGAGGTGGGGGGCCTGCTCCATTTTAATTAGGATTATGGCCTTGTACAACCATTATAATCCAAATTATAGTTCATTTGTGGGCTATGAGAGGGACATAAATTAGTAAATATAGAATTTATTGTCTCCCTAGTGGCAGGCTGACTAGTAAGTAATCAAGCAAATAGTCCTCCTTTGTTTCAACTAAAAAAAAAATAATTAAAATCTAAACTAGAATCAATAATTAATACAAATATTATAGGATTCACAACTTTTCAACTGCAAATGATTCCATAATTTTTTAATTAAAATCTACTAAAAAATTAATTTAATCTAACCCTTGATTTCTCCTCTAGACTCATGTCAAGAAAAAAATGGATTCACAATAAAAAAGTTATCTAAATTTATAGTTTCTTTAATTCTATCAATTTGATATAAGCATGCTATTGCATTTGGATATCGTGATTTCTTATGTTGTTTCATTTAGAATACCTGGACTACCTAAGTGGCTATTAGGGTGCCGTGGGCGGCTTGAGTGGTGCTTGGTGTACAGGTAGGGGTTCACCGACCACTCACATATAGGGGTGGGTGGGTGGAGTTTTTTTTTTTAACTTTTTTATTGAGGTGGGTCCCACGCGGGACCCACCTCATGTGAGACATATGTAAGGAGAACCCCTACATTGTACAAAGGGCATTGCCCTTGCTACATAGCCTACATTCAGGTTCACCAACGTAGGCTCCCCGGGGAGTCAATAAATGTAGACAGGCATGACATCGCAATGCTGCTAAGAGGGCAGTCCATGGCATCAAATGCAGCAATATAGGCACAACAAGGGTCAGAATGCGAATAGGCCATAATATAAAAACAAGCCAAACAGAAGTGTTCTTGGAACATGATTATAGTCACATGAAGTTTTTCATGCTGTTAATGATGTTAACTTCCTTTACACACAACATTATATTCCTAAAACCATGCTACAATTATTATTTCTCTCAATGTGCTGGGGATGTAACCCCACAGATGCATTGACTTCAACAGCCTTTTCCTTTTAGGATTCTACTATCTCTGTTTTCCGAAGATTGAGGTCAATGAGTTGGGAACATTCCCACAATCAGCATGTGGATTTGGATAATCTTTTTTTGCTTGAAAGGTACTGTCGGGCTTGTCTCCTCCACTGACAAAAACCCTACTCCGCTCTCTTTCTTTCTTTCTCTCTCTATACACACACACAAACACAACACATATATGAATGTGTTTCTTTGTTTGCATAAGTTCATACTGAAGCTAAATGACATATCTGAAATAGTCTCACAAATCCAAATTCGTTTCCACTACATTTTCTTGGTTGCTTTCAAGTTCAACAACAATTTCATCTATCCAACATGGCAACATCAAATGGCCAGTGCTCATAGATTAACGGTTGAGTATTGATTTGGCGTCTTTGAGCAAATACAGGTGTATTTTGCTTCTTAAAAGTCCTCTGAGTAATTAACTTATGATTTCTGAATTCCATTATTTTTGAGGTTCAAAATTACTTGAACGTATATATTTTTTCGAAGCAGTGAATTTATAAGTGAAAGCATGCATTCTGCATTATGCTTAATTATGAATTATTTTAGTTCTTTAATACCATGCATAGCTGTCTAATCCATCTGAATAAGGTACCTGGTTTAAGCTGAGCATGTTTGCCTAAACTCGAAAGCAAGTTAAACTTATTTCTAAGCCAGCATTTGTTTCCATACATTATACATAATTGGGAATGTTTGTTTATTCTTAGTTATAGCAAAAAAGAGTTGTTTTTTTACTGTAACTTATTTCCTAAAATTGATAAATCTAAAAAGTTATTTGTTGGAACCTTAGGCCCTGTTTGGTACAGATTAAAATCAGATTTTAATTTAAATCAAAGTCAATTAATCAATATTAACCACATATTTTACGGGTCCCACAACTTTTCAACCACACACTTCAAAAACTTGTATCACAATCTACTAAAAATCTAATTTTAATCCCCATCAAACACCCTATAAATTTACTTACATCGTTCGCTGCTTTACTGAGTTTTCCATTTGGTTTGAGGAGAAAATTAAAAACAATGTACCATTGTCGTTTATTCTTCTTTTCCCATTTACTATGAAGTCTTTCTCAGTACAGTACCATATTCATCCTCATTTTTAAACACCGTTTGTCTCACATTCTTTTAAAACTCTTTTTTATATGTACTCATTTTCAACCATATATTTACAAAATAAAATATTCTACATGTAAACTCAAATTTTTCCCTATTTTTTTAACTACACATTCTCTAAAATTTCGCTATTCAAAACTATGGTTTTAAAAAAAATGGCCACCAAACATTGGCTAAATTTTTCTTAGGAATCATTACAAACTTAACTTCTATGTAAAGAAGAAAATCATTTTTGAAAAGATTTTGGAACCCACTGTGCTAACTACCACGCCACCCTTCAAAGTGACGTTATTTTGGTGGTATGTAACTGCAAAGCCAAAGAATGCCCTCCAAAATCATAAAGATCGATAAAAGTTTCTGTGTTGAATGATTACTAAGGTCAACTTTCATCCCTACTCGAGCAATCTGATGCATTCCTATTAGGTAATTAATGGCTAATCAAGTTGTTACTTGCATAAATGTAGTCGATTCATTNATGCCCTCCAAAATCATAAAGATCGATAAAAGTTTCTGTGTTGAATGATTACTAAGGTCAACTTTCATCCCTACTCGAGCAATCTGATGCATTCCTATTAGGTAATTAATGGCTAATCAAGTTGTTACTTGCATAAATGTAGTCGATTCATTTGTCGATAAGTTAGAATTTGAACTAATTGATATCACAATTTAATAGAGCTCCTCACACTTCAAACACTACTGGCCATTTTAAGTTACATGAAATGTATTCCAGAAGTTAAAACTGTTTTTTTATTAGAATGTAAAAAGAAATACAGTTTTTTGCTCAAATCTCGGCAGCGTCGACTTCTTATGATCCGACTAGAGAACATTGGACCGAACAACCACAGCCCAATCCTGTCTAGTCCCCCAACAGAACATGCCATACATTTTTCTTGAATCTGAAGTACATGTATTTAACAGAGGGTATTAGTATCAAAGTTATTCATGTAAAAAACTGAAAAGAGCCTAACATTTTTTTTCCCCAAAATAGCTTCAAGAGTGTAGCAACCCCAATACCCCATAATAGCTCAAACAAAATAATAATGATAAAAAAAAAAAAACACTGGAAATCCATCCCAGAAGAAATGAAGAAACTGGGAGATTCTTGAATCTAAAAATGCATTTTTTTTTATATGGTGCAACATAGTAAATCATGATTATAAAGGCAATTCTAGATTATTTTTACAAACAAAATGAATATTTTTATATTATAATTTTCGTACTATATATCAGTACAAACACTGGAACATAACTTCAAATATCCACGGATGGGCAACACAAAGAATCTGTGGTTATAAGATCATAACATATTGGCAATGCTGCAATTCCAACAATTGCAGCAAATTATAGCCTTTATCTTACAAGAATAACATCTTGGCTACATTCTTTATACTTGTATGGCACGTTTGGTCTGTTGTAGTGGATAGAAGCGGACGGGACTAAAAAAGATAAAGAAGCTAAAATCTTGTCCGCTTTTCTATCCAGTCCTCTTACCAAACATTCCCTTAACTTAATCCTAGGTGGGTAGTCCATGGTTCAATAGTTAGATTATACTATAATTTTAGCTTTATTATTTACAAGAAACTGGACAAATTAATGATGTTTACCCTCAACATCTGTATGCTTATATGATCAGTATATACATACTGGTTGCATATTGGTTTTATTGGATTCATTTCCACAGATCAACTTGACAACTGGAGGATGAGGTTGAGGCATTATTTTCTGGTGCTGTTTCTTGCTTGTTCAATTGTGTGATCACCATCATATTGGATTCATCTGTGCCTCCATGGAAGGCGGCATCTGCTGCATTGGAATAGTCATTTTCCTTAGAAACAAACTCTTCGTGGCTGAGTTGGGATGCGACAAACTTGTCAAGTACGCGCCAATCGGTCACTTGATCTCCTGCAGGCTGTTCATTAGTATTGTTTCTGTAAACTGAGTGAAAGTTGTGCTGATCGTGGCTTTGGATTGAAGACTGCAAAGTGTGTGATGAATTGTTTATGTGAAGGCCGCCATAGGCAGAAATTGAGCTCCAACTCATGCTGGTTGGTGGCTGTACCATTCTTGGGCTCTCGAGAAGTGGAAGCTGATGAAGAAAGTGCTGATCATGTGGGATTTGATACTGTAAATCAAGCTCCTTCTTGCAGGAATTATAAGGATAGTGGTAATCCAGATTCTGCTGTTTCGGCGAGTCAATTTCCGGCATGAATGAAACTTGATCGTCATACCAAATTGGGGAGTCATGCTCACTGACTTTATGCATGCTGGCAATCTTCTTCTTGAACACTCTGCAGATAGCCCAACCTTCTTCCTGTGTAAAATTCAAAATATACTTTCACTTCAATCTTTTACTTTTTTCCGAATATTTGTTAATATATATTATCAATCAAACACGTTTATAACTCAAAAAGAAGCTAAGTTGGATGTGCTAATGTTGATATCTGGTAATGCATGCATAGATTAAGAAATCTTTTCCATGCTAAGATTAAGAAGATCGCAGATTGGTAGTGCTACTGTTTGTTGAACAACAATATAAATTCAAGACGTTAGTACATATATTTTCGTCTTTCAAACAAGCCCTTTCACGCATGTACGATTTAATTTTTGTCGTAAGTTTGATACGTGTACAATTATCATAAATGGGTAGGCCGTATGACTACTTAAATCTTAGGCCTTTGCCTACTCTAATACTAAGTTGAAGGAGATAAATTTATTTCACCCTAAAACCTATATAATGTTATGCATATACAGGAAAATAAATGTATATACTTGCCTGTGGAGTCCCATTTTCATCTGTTTCAAGGCGATATTCATGCATAATATAATCTGATTTTTGACCATTCGGCGCTCTTCCTTTATAAAACACCAAGGTCTTCCTCATCCCAATTAGATCATGCTTTGAGTAAATGGCCTTGTCCCTACCTGTTGCTTTCCAAAATCCTGCTGCTGTTGCCCTATTTGTGCGAGTTCCAGTTGGATATTTCTTGTCTTTGTGGCTAAAGAAGTACCAGTCATTTTGCTCTTCTGTTCCTATTCTACATAGCTCTATTAAAGGAAAAAATATAAATGAATTGCTACGCTTGTTATTGAATCACATCATCTAAAAATTCCCTTTTAAAGCGAAGACATTTTTATTTATGTAAAAGTTTAAGTTAAAGAATTACTTATATTCTGTCTTCAACCTACCTTGAAGATCCCAAGGCTCGATTTTGTACAGATCAACATCTTTAATAACGTCGAAATCGAGTCTTGAAGTAATCTTTCTCCTAAGGTAATAATCAACAAGTTCTTCATCAGTTGGGTGGAATCGAAACCCCGGAGGTACGTGTGAAAAAGCATTCATAGTATCCTGAGTCAAATCTGAAACCTGCAATGCATAATCAGCAATAGTTAAATATATATACAAGCTCAATTTTTTAAAGATAATAAGCAATCATATAAATTAAGTGAAATAAGATATTTATTAAAAAAAAATGAAATATTACTATGAATAAAACACACACATGCAGGTTCTTTACCCAATTATTCATCATTTATAGCTGTACAGGAAATACAACTACTATTGGTGACATCAAAGATTTAAGGATCAAGGAATTTTGGTTTAAATTTTATTGTAAAACGAAAAGAAAAAAGCAATTTCAGAAGGATAGTATCACCTTTATATGTTTTCACATATATATATCTATGTAACAAACATGAAGGGACAAAGTATAAAGAACCCAAGGATAATCGAGTACAGTAATATAAATATAGGAAACCACTTGACTTTGAATATCCTAAAAATGGTAACACGTTTTTGCTTTTTACACCACGCCATTTTGAGAAACATTCATTGTAATAATTAACACGATTCTTAGGTTTTTTGGTTGATCTTCTGGTCATAAAATTTCAAATTTCATCAATTTAGCATCACAAGTTCATAGATCCAACGGTCTCATTTATGTGTCAAAAAGATTTTGTAGGCTTATGCAATAGAAATAATTAATATCTTAAAGGTAAGTGAACAAAATGAAGCCTATATAATTGTGATGGATGGAGTATCTTATTTTACAGTTGAAAGAAATTAGATTCAAGTACATGAATTGCGCAAGTTTTTCTCGAAACTTTTTACTAGGAGGATCAAGAATCATTAAACGAAATGAAAGGAATTTTCTGCAGCCATTTTTCTGTTTTCATATGGTGAAATATAAATAACTTCCAAACATAAAATTTTTTAGGGATGTGACTGAATATTTAAGATTTGTGACTTGTTGAAATATATAAGATTTATTAATATCAGTTAGCATGAAGCACAAATTTTTCATTTGATGGCTCAAAAGCAGATATATGATTATGTCCCTGTTTGTCCCATATTATTTTTTTCATTCTCATTATTCTACTCATTTTCAACCACACATTCTTCAATAAAATAATATTTTCTATCAATCAATACTTTTTCCTTCTTTTTTAACCACATATTCNGCTCAAAAGCAGATATATGATTATGTCCCTGTTTGTCCCATATTATTTTTTTCATTCTCATTCTTCTACTCATTTTCAACCACACATTCTTCAATAAAATAATATTTTACATCACATCAATAATTTTTCCTTCTTTTTCAACCACATATCTCCCATCACATCACTTCAAAAGAATGCATTTTCTCATTTTAATGCGCACCAAACACACTCTATATATGTTAATTAATAGCATTATAATAGTTATATTAAGAGATATTGTTATATCACTCTAAAATCACATAAAAATACAAATGATCACAGCTCCACTCATTGTGGATGATTAGGTCTCATTAAAGAACAAATGTGGTTTGTTAGCTTACAATGGTAGAAGCACACAAAGAACACATACGCATACACTCATATATGGGGGTGTGTGTGTGTACATATAGAAATTTGTTCTTGAGGTCAAGATCTGCTGAAACATGCTTCTGATGCAAAGAATCAGCTTCCATCTTATAACAATCGAGATGCAGAAATTGAACGTCCTAATTCAATTGTGAATCACCCTTTATTGGAGTTCATATTTATTTATGTGTATGTATATGTATGAGAGAGAGAGAGAGAGAGAGAGAGAGAGAGAGAACCTCAGATGCAGAAGCCTTCAAAAATTTCCTGGCAAAATCTCAGCAAGAAAGAGCTTTTTCCTTCGAGAATGGAGATTTTAGACTAGAGAGATGAATACATATTCCAATAATGCTCCAAAACTAGAGGAAGACCAGATTCAGACAGCTAAAAGACAAATACAATTATCGAAAGAACAGTATATATTTCTCGGGACTTGAACCCTAGCAGTTCTTGTACTCAAAAACAAGAAGTGCTAGGATTAATGTTTTCTTCTTGTCTGCAGTTGGATCGGATCCCGATAAGGAGAGGAAAGAAAACCCGGATTGGCAAACTGGGTAATGGAAGAATGGAGAACAAATGGGATTATATAAAGACAACCAAATGAAGAGAGAAATTTAGAGAGAAAGCAAAAGTAGAGAGAGAAAAACCCTAATGATGAAAGATCATCCAGCTAGCTCAGGTTTTTTTGATTACCTCTCGCTATCAACAGTGGGCTGAATTGTTGGGCAAGTTTTTGGGCGCGAAAAAAGGTGACGCATAGGCACGCAGATAGATACATCCATAGATATAGAGAGAGAGAGAGAGAGAAATTGAGAGAGAAAGAGCAGCGTGTGGGCAACTGCCACCTACGCCACTCGCAACTGATCAGAGAGACATCTATTCGTTCTGTTTCATGGTCACTTTTCATTCAACTCAAATGTTAGATATTGAGACAAGAATTGTTTGATTAACAAATAAATATTGCCAAGTTTATATTTAGTTATAAGAAAAAGAAAATATCAAATTTTGTTCGTTAATTGAAGTTCAAGTTTAAACCATTCTCTTGTTGAATTTTTCTATTCTCCAAATAATCCTAAATCGAATTAAAGGAGAAAAATTTTAAGTCTCTTTCAAGCCTATTTCAACTCTTTTTCTCTTGACAAATGGGGCTAAAGAGAATTGAATAAGCTCATTTAAAGTTTAAAATTTTACGTTCTCCTCCATACATGTCAAATTCAATTCTTTTTCAAATCAAAGATTGAGCTTATATGCAAAATGAGTAGTAAAAACTTGAGTGAAATATATATATGATAAGGGAAATATATCCCACATCGATAAATGATGTTGACACAGATTAATTAATGAATATCTTGGAGTACTCATCTTAATAAAGTTGACCTTGTAAGATGGAACTTCAAATCTTAGCATGGTATCAGAGCCCATTATACTCCAACGAGCAATTTGATCCCTTTAAGACTCTAAAATGAGCATGTGAATTTCAAGATTGGTCTGCTCAAATGAGCCACCATCTTGCGGGGGCGTGAAGGGATATATATCCCACATCGATAAATGATGTTGACACAGACCAATTAATAAACTAATTCATTTAAAAGTTTAACTTGAGGAGAATATGAATTATACGATTTATTAATTCATTTAGACCATGTTTGAATCAAATTATTATCTCATTAAAATGAGAAATATGACTGTTATCATCACATCAATATTTAAATTCAAATTTTCTCTCTTGTGCAGGTCCCATATAAGGATGTCAACGAGCCGAGTTGAGCCGGAAAAAAAAAAGCTCGAGCCGAGCCCGGCTAAAAAAAATGAGGTTTGGCCCGAGCTTTCGACCCGAGCCCGAGCCAGCTTGGGTTTTTTTTTTGGTGGCACCTTATAGTGAGTGGTTTGCTCAAACGAGCCACCATCTTGCGGGGGCGTGTTAAGGGATATAATCCCACATCGAATAAAGATGTAGACACAGACCAATTAATAAAGATCTTGGGCTACTCCTCTTAATAAGGTTGACCTTTTAAGGTGGAACCTCAATCTTAACAATATATATATATATATCGTAAAACTATTTAATATATTTAAACTAATTTATTTAAAAGTCTAACTTAAGGAGAATATGAATTATACAATTTATTAATTCATTTGGGCCCTGTTTGAACCAAATTATTATCTCATTAAAATGATAAATATGATCATTATCTATCATATCAATATTTAAATTCAAATTCAAATTTTCTCTTTTGTGCAGGTCCCAATAATAACTATATTTTTCATTCTCGTTCTACAATAATTTGCCTCAAGCAGGACCTTAATTGTTTTTTGGGATTAATGGGCGATGTCATGCCATGGACCAATCATCAAACAACATGTCTGTCTGTCTTAGAGGCCATAAGAGAACAAAAAGGGTCAATAAATTATTCTTAGTTTTTTTTTTTTTTTTTTTCCTTCTCTTATTCTCAGTGGTGACTCAACAGACAGTCTGAACTCTGAAGCCAAAAGCTAAACCTATCTGTCTAAATGGGGTAAGGTGGCCCTAATTACATTCCCTAGCTACTATGTTCCTTGTCCCTACCATTTCTTGTTCATTAATTACTAATGAAAAAATTGGGACCCCATTGCGCACGGTCACTCTTGATTCATATGAATATTTCACTACATTAATCTTTTTTTTTTTTTAAGAATATGTAATTCAACATATTCAATAAAATTTATATTCCAATTTCTTCATCTCCTCATTATCTTATTGGTCAATCGAGGCCTCGTCCTTTTCTTTGACGTGCTATTCAAACGGGTAATTCTTGATCACGAGACTTTTTATTTTAGAACAATAATGAAAGTCGTGTTAAAAACAAACTTTTTAATAGACAAGCTCGTTTTGTGTCAAAAAGCTTTTAACTTTTTGATTAGATGGTTTTACAATGTGATGGTAATTATGAAAGAAGACTTGTATTGTGGAAAAGAATTGGTTTGTGTTAATGATTGTAATTAATTAATTTTTGTATTATCTCAATAAATTGAAGTGGTTTGTTTGTTAACTGTCTCAATAATTTCCCTCATAATTCTCCATCTTGGAAAGTTAAATGCACAACTTAAATGATGGGAAATCTGACACCAATTTGACGTCAAAATAAATTAATTTATCGTCAATTTTCGATAAATGGGTTATGAAACGTACGTGTCAACGAAAATTCATATAATAGACATGTTTGATACATTAAATGGTACACGACGACGATAATTACGTGTTAGTCGTTTTATATAGTTCATCGTAGTTCGAAACTTTAAATTCCCGTAAGAAGCAAATATGAGTAGTAGTGAAAATGAGTCTTCAAATATCTGCAGATTGGAGGCCTCAATTTCACAGTATATAAATGTAAGTTTATGGCCCAAAGCTATAAAAATTTGGTACCAAATTTATTTTTTCCACCACATCATTTAGCTTACCAGTTCTTGCTCGTGACCTATACGCTTCTTCACCACCACCGACTGTCATCATTATACAGAGAGAGAGAGAGAGAGAGAGAGAGAGAGAGAGAGGCATTTTCTTAACATTTTGTCATGTGCTATAAAAAAATATACGAGTTAAGCTGGCTAAAACGGGGCTTGAGCCTGTTGAAACGTCCCTGGTTTCAATCCCGTCACGTTGTAACGCATATATCATAATTAGGCTCTGTCAAATCATTTATAAATAATTAACAATTACATTTTAAATTCACGAGTACTATCAATTTACTCACAGTTCATTTTTATTTATTAATAAATTAAATCGTGCATAAATTCTTTCCAAACATAGACTCGATCATATTACTGTATAACGTTAACTGATATGAACCACCATCGACTTCTCAAAGTGCATCATTCACATCGTGGAGCAGCCTCCTATTGTGGCCATATTGGACATCCGAGTTCAAAGTTAAACAAGTTTCGATTTAACAAAAAAAAATTAATGAATCGAAATACTCGTGTCCTCGTTCATCTTTATTTGAAACTCGATTGTTAAAAATATGATATTCGATGTAGAAGAGCTTGACTAAGTTTAGTAACAAGATTGACCATTTATGATTTTCAAGAGGATTGTGAATTATTTCTCATTATATAACTCCATTAAGTCCATATTACTTTCTAAAATATATTTTAATTATTTCCCAATAAATTATTAGTACAGGATTGAATTTTTGGTATTTTTGCTGGTCCCACTCCCACATCCATACCGGGCAGGAGAATGACAGCACTCCAAATGCATATAAAGCCGGCTAATAATGAAAAGATATTGGCTTGGCTTGGCTGAGCTGAGAGGACCAGGGAATTTATTTGCAATATAGCATAGAGGGTGGCTGTGGTGGAAAGTGGGCCCCAAGAGAAAATGATTCGTCTTGGTGGAGTTGGAGTTCAGTTTGGCGGCTCCGCTGTCTGGCGTGTGCTAGCCAATATCATTAAGCTTGCAACTTGGCGTACTGTCTGGCTGAGTTGTATTGATGGGCTCCCACTAGTTGGCCCCCAAAATTCAACGTGCTTCAAGTTGAGAGTCCTAGCTCACTTCCATTTCCAATTGTGTAATTCTTAAATCATATCTCGTTCAACACACGAAGGAGATCAACCGTGCCAAATAAGCATGAATATAATTATCTAAAAGCACACAATGTTAATAAGGTGAAAATTTATTGGTATAGTTGAAGGTTTAGTAAGAAAAAACCTAATTTTGATTTTTATAGACTGATGCAAGCGGTTTTTCGAACTTTTGGGTTTAAGTTTGTTTGTGTTGGAGATATTACATCGATAATGTGCATATTATATTCACAAAAACATACTGTTTAATTGCGCGAAACTTAATTTGGCTTACAAAAATAGTTGAGAAGACAGCTTAACGATTTGCCGATAAAATAGTTGAGAAGACAATTTAATGATTTACAGATTCGAATACATGAAAATGTACTCGTCACTTTCCATTTTTGAATGAAAGCATGTCACTGAATCTTGCAATATAAACATATAAACAAAGTTAGTCAATTTTTGAAATCAAAAATGGAAAGATAAGAAAAGAAGATATGCTAGTGATGCGTTTGGCCGGGAGCAAGTATTAAACATTTTTTTCTTAATATGGATTTGCCCCGCATCGGTGCTAACGATTTTTGACAACTATCTCTCAAGATACAACGACCACGTTAAGCCTAGGAGCACTCTAAATGGTTTAGACCAACGAACTCGAACGAAATTCTGTCTTTTTCTGAACTTATAATTTTATGCAAAGAAATCACTTTTGATGAAGTGCTTTATGCAACATAACATGAAAAGAATGATATGTAATGATAAACACACGTCCGAGGGTCCTATATATAGAGGATGAGGAGTTGTGAATGAAGTGTCGCACCTCAAACTTAGCAACTCTTGCCAAATGTCGCACTATTTACCGTCGTTAGCCTGTTGCCATTGCCTCGCTCGAGCGATAAAAACATTGACTTCGTCGCTAGCCTTAGCGACAGGCTAACGATAAGCTAGCAACAGTTTTAGTCAATTTTTCAGGCAACTTCCTCTATTTTCTTCCCAACTTTGGATCGCAATTTCTCATTCATCTTAATTTTGATATTCCAAATATATCACGACGATCTACTCAACGAGTATACCAAGTTGGTTTATTTACATTTGTAATTTGACCATCGGATTAAGTCCAAATTTTGGTCGAAATTGACACGAAAGTCACTTTTTCAAATTTTTGATTTTGACACTTAACCAAATTCTCAATCTTCTAAACCAATTTCCAACAGTTTGTGATGCCCTTTCTTTGCCTTTGCTTTCCCCTATTGAATGTACATTTTTTTTTCTATGACGTAAAGTTGGGATCTTTACAAATATAACAAATATAGTAGAATATGAATAAATGAATGTTAAATATATTAATAACATTGCTTAAATAATAAAAAAATTCGTCATGCATAGGTGAAATGTACTAAATTGATAATCTCACTAGATGCATATAATAATAGTTTTATTTAAAATCATATAAGCCCAATAAAAATAGGAAATAATCATTGATTAAATACGTAAAAATTTATAACATCTATTAAAGAACTTTATACTTTTATTTTTTTTCCAATTAAATATTTTTATTTATATTTAATGTGTTTATTTTTTCTTGTACTCAACTCATCCTAGTATTTTTGCAATGCATTTACACATTTGTAATATTTTTCATTTTTTAAAAAGTAATTATTTAAAGTTTTAATGCTTGAAAGACATTTTTTGAGAAAACACATCTATCATCTATATTATACGATTCCTTAGTAGGCGTATAATGTACCTTTTGAATAATCTCTTCGTCATAAGGCTATTACATCATCATATAATTTTCAATG
>CAIGRR010544122.1:0-12398 GCA_903798365.1 Fraxinus sp. 1973-6204 | reverse complement strand
CTAATTACGTTTTATTAGGGTTTCAAGCATTAGTATAAAATAGGAGGTTTATTTCATTGTAAAACTAAAAACCTTTTTGACATTATAAATTAAATGAGATTTCTCTCTTTTTGTTCTTATTGAACATGTGCCGAACTTATCAAAACCCTTAGAACTTATCAAAAGATTATGCACCATTTGTGGCGTTCGTAAATCGAGGTTCATTGGTTTTGTAATCAAGAGGTCCTTCAAACTTTGTATTTATTTGGTTGCTTGGTTCAATAATTTGCGAGTCGAAATTCTACCGTCTACAACCTAAATTTGGGCTTTCCCGGCATTTTCAATTAATTCCGCGATTTCCACGCTGATCCCGTACTCGAGTTCACGTCAAGCTCTGATACCAACTTATGCGGACCCACTTAGCAATTGTAGCTACGGAACCCACGAACAAATTAGAACAATCTAAGAAAGCCAAGAATCAACGTTTGAAAAGCTCAACCCAATAAATTATTGGAGCAAGAACCAAGACAATCGATAACATTATCTTGACCTGTAATCACAAAACTTATGAACCTTACTTTGAATTTGTAGAATGCCACAAGAATTTAGTTTTTGATAAGTTCAAAATCAAAACAATGAAAAACGAGAAGAAAGCAATTTAGCCTCGCGATAATAATCTCAATAATTGTGTGTTTACAATGAATATAATGAGTCCTATATATATAGAACCCATAAAACATAGTTAAAATGGAATTTAAGTTTCAAAGATAATAAAAATATTCAATAAAAAAGTTTTAACTTGAATAAAAGATAACGCGAAAATTGGAAAAATACGAGTCCAGAATGAATTATGCTTCTTCGTCCCCTACTTGAACCAAGTTGATCCATTTGGTTTTTTCTCCCTAGCGAAACTTGTTCCTTTGCTTGTCATAATCGATGTTTTATCCACCGTAGTTTGAGCAAGCAATCTCATCGCCTCTTTGACTTGCTTTACTCGTGACCTAATCATCGATCCTCTCTCAATGATCAATGGATCCTTGACCGAACTTGCTCTCGTATCATGGATCACATCAGTAGGACCTACCAAAATTCGATTCACCGAAATCCACTTTTACGAAAAAGATTTTCATGAAACTAGCATTGCTGAAGTCCCTCTACTAAAGACAAATCCGAGGTCCCAATGAAAATTCTTTGTCGAAGTGGCGAGGTTCAACGAAGTAAAATTTGAGGCTCTATTAAGGCTGGTGACGACCTACGTTTAAATATTTTGAATTTATAAAGTCCTTTTATAATGATTGATCGGACATTCGTAATGAGTAAAAGGTTAGTCTTGTTAGCATAGGTTAT
The DNA here is from genome assembly GCA_903798365.1 of Fraxinus sp. 1973-6204. Classification (NCBI taxonomy): domain Eukaryota; kingdom Viridiplantae; phylum Streptophyta; class Magnoliopsida; order Lamiales; family Oleaceae; genus Fraxinus; species Fraxinus sp. 1973-6204. Next base: position 11,072 of record CAIGRR010544122.1, on the reverse strand, counting down.
ATGGTGGCTGTCTCATTTTTTGTAACATTTAATACGCTACAGGTTGTAGAGTCAAAATTGATGCCTAGGATAAGATGCCTCAATTAAGGAAATGAAGCCACGTGTCCCCCCATCCCATGGACACCATTTCACATGTAACATTATAAATATCCACCATTTGTGTGATTTTGGGGATGATGCAAATATATTAAATGTAAGCCATACATTCTCCCCCTTTTTATTAATCTTTGATTTTTAATGTTTGATGTATGATCTTGATCTTGAGTTTGGTTCTTTGAGGCATACAACACAAGCTTCCTATGGCGAAGTTGAACGTCGTGGGAGAACCCCAAAAGGGATTACCTACATGGGTGAACCATCCACCATGTAAAGAAGTGTGGGTGTCTCGGAGATTAGGATCGAACCCCAAAAGGGATTACCTCATTGGTCCTTCGAGACGTACATCACAAACCTCCCATGACGAGACTGAACGTCATGGGAAGAAAAATAATATTAAAGTTGAACATGTTTGAAGATTAGTCATGTTTCAAATGTTTGAAGGATAACTCGTCTTTGAAGCTAATTTACTTCAATTCAACTTGCAAGTTATGTTGTTTGAAGTTATACAACTTATGGAGGTCCCAACACTTGAAAGTTATATAGTTTAAAGTTATGCACCTTAGGGATATGAATTATATTTGCCATAAACATTATTGAAGTCCCCAGCTCAAAAGAAAAAAGAAATTAAAGAAATATGTACTTCGTTAATAAAAGAATTTGTACAAAGGAGGGCTTGAGCCATTACATAGAAAACAAAACAAAATCTTATACTATGTTGGAGGTGCCAGGGAGTCTGATGCCTCTATAGCAAGCATTTCAACAGCTGGAGCTTCTTGGCCTAAATCTTCATCCTCGGGAGCACTCTCTTAGTCCACTTCTACTTCTTCTATTGCATCATCAGCAGGGGTTTGAAGTATCTCCTCCAAAAACTCTGCTCTCAGTTCAAAAGCATTGAATTTTGGTTAAAGCTCTCATACCATGTCTACTACTTCGACATAAGCAAACCTCCTCCAGTAGGTACGGAAGCATTGATACTCTTCCGCCAAATAGAAGTTGGCAATTTAGGCCATCACCGCTTCCTTACCTATTTTCTGAGTATCAGCCTTCTTCATATAGTGTCTTATTTGGGTCTCCAAAAACCCATTAACATATTTGAACCCAACATTCTTTAAGTTGGCCTTCTCTAAAGTTCAGCCCGTTTGCTTCTGACAATTGTTTGAAGTTTCAACCTTCTTTATCAAGGAAGTCACTTCGCATTGGGATTCATGGACCTCTCTCTTTAGAGCTTCAATTTCTGCTAAGGCAGAATACAACTTAGCTGCCTCTTCATTTCTCTAGGCCTTCAGCTCTTCGACCTTAACTTTTATCTGTTTCATCTCTTTTTCTATTGAGGCCAATTTTTCAACCGACTCTCTATTGCGCATCTGAATGTCCTTCTGAACCTCTGGTACTCCTGGGCGACTCCATAGGCCCTGGCTCTTTTACTTACCAATGTAATAGTAAGATCCATCACATTGTAAGTGGAAATATAATTCTGCCATATCTCAGTCCAAAACTTATAAAAATTGGTAGTCGCACCTTGGACTTTAGGTGGCAACATGTCCATTACCTCTGGGGCAATCTCTTTATCTTGCCCTACCGAAACCTCCTAGACTTTCCAGGGGTCCTCACTACTAGTGCCTTCTTTACGACCTCGGAGGTCTGCTCTACCTCATTCGTAGCCTCCTCACCGACCTCCTTTACCTTTTGGACCTTCACAGCATTAAACGAGGCTTGTATTAACTTTGGAGGATGATGTAGATTTTTCTTAGCAGCTGGGACAGTGGTTTTGACAAAATTTCCAGAAGTTGAGCTGGTGCCATGGGACAATTTTCTCTTCTTCTAAAGCTCTTCCATTTTTTCTTACCCTTATCGACCCTCTAGGCCCGCTTGTCCTCACTTTTCTTAGCATGTTCCTTGTTGAGACGTTCTAATTTGCCCCGACATGCTTAGCACTTCCAAATAAGGGCTTCAGAGCACTGGAGCTTATTGTTGATGTGGCTTTTTAGATTGAAGCCATGTCAAGGGTGGGGTACTTCTTTCCCCCAAAATCATCTGCAAATAGTAAGGGCAATGTTAAAATCTATACAAAGTACTGTGTACTTACAAAGAGCTTTGATATTTTTACCTTTTGAAGCCATTAATCTGAAGTTCAAGAAGAACTTGCTTCGGTCAATTAGGCGATCAAAGTGGCGTGACCTTGAAAGACGTTTGTAAATTTCTTCAATCACGTCCCACTTAGATAAAATTATAATTAAATGACAAGTCATAAAAAAAAGACACTCACGAGCTTCAGAGTACCGGGTCAGCACGATGCAGGCGAGGTCTTTTCTCTCTCATCCATTTTCCATTTTCCCTTCACCCAAAACCATGATTCCTTCCATCCCTTGATAGAGGATGGCAGACCTGGAATGAAAGGGGCATGAACCCTCCAAAGAGTTATGTAGTACCATCCTTTGGGCTCTCCCTTCCCAAGCACCCAGGGTTGAAAAAGGATATGGAAGACGTGGAATGACATATCCTTGCCAAGCAATGTTTCTTTCCAGATGAAGTATGCTCCAACCAGCTGGCTTCACCCATTTGGCAATAATTGGGTGGAAGCCAACATGTAGGACCTCAGCACTGCCTTAAAAAAATAGGTGTAGAGGTAGATGCATACATGTCCTAAATAAGAACTCGTTAACAGCCACACAACTCGGCTTCAAATAACGTGCACGTTCGTGAGCTTCGGGCTGTAAGAGTTCTATGAAATTTGGGATTCTATATCTTTCCTTAATTTCAACCAATTTTGTAAAGGTTATAGCAGAAGGGATTCTTGCAGTTCCCCACCCCGCCTTGTAATCAATAGGACCTTCACTCATTACCTAATAACCTCCGTCCAACACCACAAGTGTAGCATGTTCTAGCACTCGACCCAAAAGCCATTGAAATTGAAAAAAAAAAATTGGAAAGGATAGGAAGACAGAAAGTCTTAGAAAAATTACCTAAATAAAGAGAAGCTCTAAGAACGTAGTGCCTCTGGAGAACACAGAAAGTGGAAAGGATAGGAAGACAGAAAGTTATAGATTAGTTTTTGAATGTTGGAGAAATTTGAAGATTTTTGCGAAAGTAATGATTTTGGCTTTTATAGGAAAAAAGGACAAAGCTCTGCCATTGGATCTAGATCTACTTCATTTGAAGCATCCATTTTTAACTATATCTGAGACGTTGAATTCAAGCAGTTTTTGTTATTAACGTTTCATATTGATGCGTGTCTATTACTCCGAGCCTCGGTGCGTCGATCTAAAAGTACAGCAGCTTGGCATTCAATATGTAACGATTGTATATGTATTAAAAGTCAAAATGCCTCAATTGTCTTTCCTTGGTAACGTACAAAAACAACAAATTATTGGCACAATTATCAAAAGCATACTTTATTGTCAATAAAACGAAGAGCTTCAGTTGTTCAACACTCTCTGCTTCGGCTCAACGAGCAAAGTTCAGCTATTTTCAAAACAAAAAGCTTCAGTAGTTCAGCACTTTCCTGCTTCAGCTCACCAAGTAAATTTTAGCAACAAGTGGAGCTTCAGCAGTTCAGCATTACATAAGGATAAGATGAGAGAATTGGGTTTAACTTCGAACTCCAACTATGATATCAATATCAATACTTGGACTTGGGGGACCGGTAAAAAACCTAACCATGATAGGAAACATGCTTTAAAGAAATTTTGCTTAAAATAGAAGTCCACGTATGACATAAATAACCATACATGGAATTTGGGGACTATTGTTACGCTTCACCTTTGAGCACCCCATGCGGCCGATCCACCTAAGCTCTTCTTGTTGAGGTCATGTGGTATGCCACGTGGAGTAGACCTACCAAAAGCCATTTAAATACAATCCATCGAAACTAACCCTGCCGAAATCCCTCTACTAAAGACAAGCCCGAGGTCCAAACAAAACTTCTTTGCCGAAATGGCTAGGTTCAACAAAGTAGAATTCAATGCTCAATTAAGGCTGGCGACGATCCACGTTTGAAGATCTTGAGTTTATGAAATCTTTTTAGAATAATTGATTGATTTGGCTTTTGTAATGAATAGAAAGGCCAGTCTTGTTAGCATAGGTTATATGATGATTGCTTCCTGTTTGGGGACGTTTAATGTGCCATAGGCTAGTAGAGCCAAAATTGATACCTAGGATAAGATGACTCAGTTAACGAGATGAGGTCACATGTCTCCCTATCCCATGGACATCATTTCACGTGCAACACTATAAATATCCCTCATTTGTGTCATTTTGGGGACGATGCAAATATATCAACTGTAAGCCATACATTCTCCCCATTTTTTTTAATATTTGTTTTTTAATGTTTGATGTGTGATCTTGATCTTGAGTTTGGCTCTTAGTCAATCGTTCATTATCGTGTAACTTATCTCATATATTTTGTTGGAGCCCAAGCATATTTGTCTCGTGTTATAAAGCTTCTCTCATGTTCAAATTCAAGATATTATCGATTGACATTAGTCCACGAGTGCTGGAATTAGCTTGAGAGAATGCAAGTGGGTTCTGTATCTGTTGTCCACATTAACGATGCGAAAAACAAGGTCAATAATATACATTTAATAATTTATTTATTCACTAATTATTGTCGTATAAAAGGCCAATACCCCCTTCAGTTTTGTTCATGAAAATCAACAGATTTAGTAAACAAAAAAACAATAGGTGGAAATATGTTCTCTAGTGCTCCTCCATGCACCGCCATGCACTGCGAAGGGTTACAGCCAAACAGCCACCACCATTAGCAGGTGAGGAAAAATAATAAAAAATTATCTTATTTTCAAATGCCACTCCACTATCCAAAGTACAAGAAATCTGAATACATGACTAAGTCGAAATGGCAACTCGACTGCCAGTGATCGAAGATATTGATCAGAAGAGGAAGCTTGTCGTGAGAGCATTTTTTTCGGTTGATCAGTATGAATAGAATAAGTCTCCATTTGAGTAGTTACACATACAAATAGTTTTATTATTATTAAAGATATGAAAATATTTTCATATTCTATTATTTGTGATTTGTATGAGTTTATTTTCATGATAGTTTGATTGTATAATTACAATATGACTTATAGCATGCTTGCTTTGATGTAACTGAAAAATAATGGGAATATATATATATATATAGGCATAGGATTAATTAAGCTTAATTCTATTAATTTGTCACTTTCTGATTATTCTTCATAATTGTGAGTAACAAATGACAATATTGTCTCGAGTTTAGAAGTGTTGCCCTTACATGTATATGTAAGTCATGTTGAATTATTCTATCTAAAAGCTTTTCTAAAAATATTGTACTAATAGATACTGAACATAGTTAATTCCTATCTCATAGCAATACATGTTATGTTTAAACATTGGATAATAAACAATTGTTCTTCACCATTGTTTACATTGTGGCTAGGTATTTCATAATGTTTTCAAAAATCAGACCAAATCACAATGCAACAATGAGTATTCATATCATATGAGTCAACTACAAACATGTTAGAAAAAACATATGCGAAAAGGTAAACTTCATATATTAAAGGATCTTCTTTAGATGAGTTGTTTAGTTACTTTTTGTTAGGTCTTAGATTATTTGTAATTGGCGATTCTGTGAACAAAAGGATTGAAATTGATATATTGTAAAAAGTTCAAAGAGTAATTTGCAAATAGGTTGAAAATAGGGTTTTTAGGTCTAGAGTTCGAAAATGGCAAAAAGAGGAAAACGGCGCAGATTTTCGCTGGACTGTCGCCAAGGTTTGGCTCAAACTACAAAAGTAGAAACTTCATCGCTTGACTGTTATTCGAAAAAAAAAATTTATTTCACGTTTTAAAGGCTTTTTCTATGGCCCATCTGTTTTATACCCTATCAATAAATATCAAAACAAAACTGAACGTATTTGTGGAGGTTGAACAGAGAGAGAAAAAGCATGCAAAGTGAATCCTTCATGTTTGATTCTTTCAACTATATCATTTACTCAATGGGTACTTTGAGTTAGTGTGTGGGAAATTTTATAGTTCATTGCATATACTTATGACTGCTTATACCTACATTTGTAAGATGTTGTACGTTGTTCTTTATCCCTTGTCATTTTGTGACAAAAAGGGGGAGCTCAATCGATAGGCAGTTTGGACTTACATGATATATAAGTTTGGACTTACATGGTATATGATATCTGGATATACTTAACATTTTGCTATATATAAAATTGATATCATTTTTTTTTTTTTGCCTTGCAATTTATGATTTATGATTTACATTTTACATTACCTACTGCTTAAACTGATTGAGAGTTTGCAGTTAGGGAGAGCACATGCATATTTGTTTGGGTTCAATTTTGCTAAACTAAGTTTTTGATGTTTTTACAAGTGTCAATGTTTCATTTTGGTATGTTGGGTTGCATTGATACTTGTATCTTTGTTTAGCTTGCGATTTAAAACTGAGTTTAGCTATGAGTTACAAATGTTTAAATGATTACTACACTTAAACTGTATGAACTATATTTATTATTGATCCTATTTTCCATACATTTTACACTGGATATTTGAGTTGTCCATTTCAGAAAACAGGTACTGAAACTGAAATGAGGATTTTGTTCAAGACAGATTTAAGTTTATGCTTATGAGTCTGTAATTTTTATTTGATTACTACCTTGACTTAGTTTGTAGTTTTGTCACAGAATGTCAAAGGGGAGTTTTTTAGGTTTTAGATTATTTGTAATTGGCGATTCTGTGAACAAAAAGACTGAAATTGACATATTTTAAAAAGTTCAAGGAGTAATGTGCAAATATGTTGAAAATAAGATTTTTATGTCTAGGGTTCGAGAATAGCAAAAAGAGGAAAACGGTACGAATTTTCACTGGACTGTCGCCAAGAATTGGCTCAAGCTACAAAAGCAGAAACTTCATCGCTTAGTTGTCGCACTGCCTTTGCTCGAGCGACAATCAGTAGCTCGATTGTCGCTGAGCCCTCGCTCGAGCGACAGCTTTATTCTGAAAATTTTTATTTCACATTTTAAAGGCTTTTTCTATGGCCCATCTATTTTATACCCTACCTATAAATACCAAAACAGAGCTGAACGTGTCTGTGGAGGTTGAACATAGAGAGAGAAAAAGTCTACAGAGTGAATCCTTCATGTTTGATTCTTTCAACCTTCATCCGTGAGTGTTTTGGAGAGAAAAACATCAATTTCATAATCCAAATACTGAAGATCGAGGAAGTTTGACTAGAGTTCTAGTCTGTGACGAACGTGGTGTTCTTCGTAGATCCACAGGAGATAAACGATTTCACAAAACTAGGAGTTGCTGCAGGAGAGCAGAATTCAAGAGAGCTTTGAAAACTGCAGCTGCGAGTGGTGCAGGAGCACAGATCCAGAAAAGCTGTTGGAATTGCAGTCAGGAGATCAGATAGTACGTGTCGTCGTCTAGGCTGGTAAATTGTAAGTTACATATCGTTTATAGTAGATTGTTAACTGGCAAAGTGCCCGGAATTTATTCCAGTTGAGTTTCTCCGTGAACAATTCTTGTGTTCTTTACTGCTTCATTATTTATTGTTTTATGATATGCAAACTGCGGTAATTCCATATAGGATAATTTGACTTGCATAATTAACCATCTAGATGAGAATTAAAAGTGACTTGTTGCTGTTTAATTCATGATTGATTTCAAATACCTATTCACCCCCTCTAGGTATTGTTAAGGTCGAACTACGTGACTTTCACTTTTTAGCACGAGTCAACATTAGTTTAAATTACGAAAGTTCAATGAAGTACCCTCATAAACTTCTATATTCACATAGGGCAAGGGACATATTTTGACAAAATTGTGTAATATGGTTAGAGGATGGAAACGATTTCTTAAAAGTCCAATTATCTGGTACTTAAGAAACTTGAAGAATCTTTTTCATTTTTCGATTATGTATGAAAAGATAGGGCTACAAAATAAAATTTCTCCCGAAAATTAACACTAAATTGTGCATTTTCTTGTTCGATTGGGATAGTTCTTACAAAATTTATAGCAGAGGCCCCATCTTACGCATTTTGACAAATAATTTAATTTGTAAGCACGATTGTCCCTAGTGGAACTAGTAAAATGTCCATGTGAACGTGGAACACAATTTTCAATTTTAAAATCAGTAACATAAATATCAATAAAAAAAATTAATAAAAATAGAATGGAAAGAAAAGAAAATTCCCCATCTCTCGTCACCTACCCCACACAACAAGCTACTTCTTACAATATAGATTTGACACCTCAACATATCATATTTTCTTAGTTAATGGGAAGATCCTAAGTCCTCAAAAAAAATGTACTGGCATGTTTCCACTTGCTAAGAAGGTGCGTTGAGGTGTCAGCTGATACCAAGTTTGGAAAAGTGAATCTCAACTCACAAACAAGGATCAAACGCTTCCAAGCTGTCTTGGGGAGTTGCTATGTTAGTCCTCCCTATTCTCTCAACGCCGGTCCCCATGTCCTGACCCTAGTTCCACTTTCCTACACTAACCTAGTCCCTGCATCTAAGCTACAAGTCGTGGGGTGGAGAGTCTCACTTTTTTCTACTTATTTTATTTTATTATTCTACATATTTTAATGAATGCTCGACTTTTTTTTACTATTAATTGGACGTAAACCTGTTAAGTTTTTGGGATTCCTCACAATTATTGTCTTGTAGACTTTGGTCGTTTGTTTGATGGTTTCGGGTTCTGACCCATTTACTTGTAAAGTCACATTTTTGGAAACACGCCTCTTTCTTATGTGAAGTTGAGATCTGACCTTACACTTGGTCATCTCCTAGCCATTGATCTGTAACTTTTGCCTTAGGATGTAGAATGCCTCAATCATCTTCCCATGGTGAATGAGTCTGAGTGTGTTATGGTTTTGTTCTCTCTGTCGTTTCATGTATTCTTCATATGTTGGTTTCAATATGTATAATCTTTAGTGGATCATTCACTGTTATACTTAGTGTGTGATGTGTGAGATTGAGAGGACTCTATTGTGGCTATTATGTTGAGGCGAGAGAAAACCTTGAAGATTTTTTCATACATTTGCAACTGTTCTTGGTTGATTCTAGCGAATTTGGAGCTAGATCTACTTGTAGATGCTCAACATGGTGATTAGGCCAGAGGCTGAACATCAAGGCCCTTTGGGGTAAAACAAATCTTTGTGTTTCTTGAACTTTACACAATTGAAAATCAGACTAACAAGAATGTCAAAGTACTTGTTAATGGCCTTGCATTTTGTAACCTTGGATTTAATTCTTTTTTGTAAAGAATCTAGAATTCTTAAGACATAGAACTGTAACTATACCCCTCAGTGAAATGTATTGCTAAAAGGGTGAGTAGAACTTTATTGGACAAAGTCATGTGTATGTTACTTAGTTCTCATCTTCCCAAGTTCTTTTGGGGTGAAGCTTTGAAAATTGCGACTTATCTTAATAATAGAAGTCCTTCTAGTGCTATTAATTTTCAAGTCCCTGAAAAACTATAGTCTGGTAAGTCTCTAGATTACTCTAGACTTAAGGTTTTAGGATATACAGTCTATTCTCATCAAAGTAGGGTAAATTTGAACCAATATCCTTAAACTGTGTAGGTTATAGAGAGGAAACCAAAGGGCATAGAATTCGGGTTAAGATTCAAAATGGTTTCAAGATTATTATTAGTAGGAATATCATTTTTAATGAAAATGATATGCCCTACAATGATTCCTCATATCTGAAATCTGTTGGAACGCACCTATTAAGAAAACTGTTTCAAAAAATCAAGAAGAAAATTATATTGATCCTAATGATTTAATTGAGGTGGAGACTACTCAATCTGAAGTAGATCAAGATCAAACTGATTCTGAAAGAAAAACTGAATCTCAAAATCCTACTCTTGCTAACTATCAATTGACTAGAGATAGGAGTAGAAGAAATAGATTTCCTTATACTAGAATCAGCACTGATGATTTTGTGACTCTTTTCTCTGCATTAGGCTCCTTAAATTATGAATCGGCTATTTTGAAGAAACTGTTAACTGTAAAGAATCAAATTTTTGGAAAGAAGCCATGAAAGATGAAATGGACTCTTTGATTACAAATAAAACTTGAATCCTTGTCAACAGGCCTAAAAATCAACAGATAGCAGACTGTAAGTGGGTTTATAAAATTAAAGAAAATGAGTCTAATGTTGAAAATAAATGATATAAAGTCAAACTTGTGGCTAAAGGGTTCGCACAAATAGAAGATATAGATTACAATGAATATTCTCCCCAGTTGCAAAATATACTTCTATTAGAATTTTGCTTACTTTGATTGCTAACTTTAACTGGGAGTTAGATCAACTTGATGTTAAAATTGCTTCATAAATGGAGACCTTGATGAAGTAATATACAGGAGTCGGCCAAAGGGTTTTGAAGTTAAATCAAAATCTAAAAAGGCATGTTTGTTAAAGAAGTCTCTTTATGGCTTAAAACAAGTCCCTAGACAATGGTGTAACAAATTTAACTCATATGTTCAAATTTTAAGCTTTGTTAAGAGCAATTTTGATTCATGTTTCTTTTACAAAGGGTCAGGAATACCTGAATCTATTTACTTAATAATACGTTGATGACATGCTTCTTGCTTGTTATGATAGATCTGAAATAGATTTAATTAAAACAAATTGAAATCTAAGTTTAAAATGAAAGTACTAGGACAAGATAAAAGAAGTCTAATAATGGAAATTAAAAGAGAGATGAATAACTATATACTCTGTGTGAATCAATGCTCTTATGTGAAAAAAATACTTTAGAGATTTTCTATGTTTGAATGCAAACCTGTTTCATTGCCTATTGCTAATCACTTTAAATTGTCTAGTGAACAATCACTTAAAACTGATGAAGAATTTGAAAGAATGGAAAAAATAGCTTATGTTAATACTATTTGCTGTATTATGTATCTTATGGTGTGTACTAGACCTGACTTGGCTTATGACAAGTATTTTGAGCATATTTCTGGCA
>CAIGRR010543877.1:0-10441 GCA_903798365.1 Fraxinus sp. 1973-6204 | reverse complement strand
TAGAAGTTTCAAATTAGTTTGGAAATAAAATGTAATTTTACATTTTTTATGCTTAACCAAACTAACGTGGTCGTCCAATCATTCATCAGTTATTGATGTTCTGGTTAACATTCTTGTTGACCTCAAAAAATATCGTCAACAGAATCCTACCACCTCCCCTCCACGTAGATGTGATCTGTACACTGGATTGCCGCGTTAGGAGGCAAAGATCACCGGTCGAGAAAAAGGTCCAGCAACCGTTTGCATTTCGACAATCAAATCAACTGCCGAATAAGAGAAAAATGAATGCAATAGATGGGGGAGAAAATTTGGCTAGGGTTATGAATCATACCTTCATTGTGTAAATGAACTTTCATATATATAAGGAAATGTAAATGGGCCAAATGGGTTAACGGGTAAAGCCCATGATTCAATTTTTTAATTAAAATAAGCCCAATCAATTAGATAGTCCATGCCACATCGGCATATATGGAACACATATCGTCTGAGCATGCCACGTAATCTATGGATATAACAATTGACACGACCAGCCACAATCACCCTATGGACTTGACACGTGTCGTGCGCTGATGGTAGATACTAGCTAAGTGTCGGACCGATCACCAAGATAACTTTGACATGCCTATAATTTAAAAGAGGGTACACCAGCTCCTCAAAACACAAACTATACAAAATCTGATACGGGTAAATCGACATTTACTATTATCTATAAACAAAAGTCCCAAAAGCACTAAAGATACCAAATATACAGCGAGCCCATGATATAGATTTATACAAATTAACTTTTCTGATAAAAAGATGCATGTATACCAAAAGAAATATGACAAATATAAATTGACAAATTGAGTCGTACAACTATTGGCAATGTATGGCTCAACTCAATAGATGGACAAGTTTCAATGCTGCTCAACTCAGCTACTATCTGTTAAGGAAAATGGTGACAAAATATATGAGCTTGTAACTCAGTGAATGGATATTTCACAAATAAATATACTTTTTTCCATTTATTCAAACATTTTTGAATACTCTTACTTACACTATTACAATTTTAAGAAAGTCTAAATTCTAATAATACTTTTAAAACTAAAGCATAATGAAATCATAAAATTTTTACTCTTTATTCTCAATAAACAATTGTATGATATAACAAATAAAAGAAATCTGATATCAATACATATGAGTGAAAACATCCTTTCACATCACTATAAGCAAAAATCTTTATTCTGTAAACTGAATAAGAATCTGTAGTCTAAAATTTGAGAAACTGTATAATATAGAAAAATCACCAAAAAGGTACCCGGAATAACAATACTTATGTATCATTTAATATGGATATATGGCAAAACTATTCAATTCTGAAATTCTCGTCATATGTGCATAAAGCTCCTCGAAAGCTATAATCTCATCATACACTATGGAAATACATTCACAATAGTACAGAGTCGGTAAAATCACCATAATAGTCATACACTGGAAATACATTCACACCAATGTAGAGACGATAAAATCACTTGGATACTTTCTAATATTTTTAAAAATAATTTGAGACACTTTGAAATGTACTAATATAACATACCAACGCAATGAATTATCTGAACTGAATTTAACTTTTAAAAGAACTAATTATAAAATCCATTTTTATTTTGAAAATCTTGCTATCACTTCAATTATAAGAAATATGTAATTTTTTGATCTACTATAAATTTAGTAAATACTTATTTCTAAAAAAATAAGTTTTTTCCCATTCACTAAAGACAATGTATAGGCTATGGATGTCGTTAAGCTTTTTCAATCATTTCGTCACCGCATGAAATATGATACAAAATAACTAACTTAACAATTGTCTTACTAAGTAGCTCTGAATATAATAATCGAATACTAAAACTTGATTTCTCAATACTTGAATAAATTCCTCAAATTTCCTTTAATCAATTTGAGCTAGTTCTACATTCTAATACCTTGACCAAATTTCACTATATCCAAATTTACATTCATCTCAATCAAAAAAATAATCACACACCTTCCAATCTAGAGAAAACTAGCAACTACTCAGCCAATTTAACTTTCATCTTGTTCCATAAATTCATGCTTTAAATGTGAGTAATTTTATCAACATAACATTTTCACAAACTCAATAACCCAATTAAAAATTCTAGGGTCTGCTAGAATTGCTCACCTTATGCAATTAGCATAACAAATCAAGAAGTTGGCATGAAACTATATTCCTTTCATTTAATCTGAAAATTACACCAACCAATCAAAACCCTCGATATTTTACATAAATTATACCATAAAACATTTACTTCTATACTCTTTAAGAACGAAGAAATTGAACTCAAACTTGAAGAAGTTAGCACATAATTCCTTCCTTCCTTCGTTCTTTCCTTTTTTTTTTTCCCCCTTTTTCTTTATTTGTCCTTTTTTTTTTCATTGCTTTTTTGATCTTCTGCCTATGTACCGTTTTCAGCTTCTGTGTTATAAAATGAAGACAATGCTTATAAAGAGACACTTGTGCTCCACTAACTTCACTTTTGCAAAGGAAGTCACTCATCTTCAATTTAATATACCTTTTAGTCATTTAACATCCAATAGTAGATAAGCACGTCCCCACCTTTAAATTAAATCCATCTTAAACCCTTGAATATTTTCAATTATAAAATAAACTCCAAGAAAATAATTTATTCCATATAAGTCCCTATTTACTTCGATTTTGACTAGTCGAACCTTTAACTTTGAATAAGAAATCTTGACTTTTGACTATTATAAAATGGGGTGTAACAACAATAGTCCCTCAAGTCTGAGTCGTACATTCAAGTTCTAGTCGAACTATGAAATATAAGTAGTCAAGTAAGTGAGTTCTTAAAGATTGTCTCAAAAATATGAGTAGCTTTAATAATGCGAGCTTATAAACTGCCTTAAGAACATTAGCTGAATATATGTGGACTTACGAATTGCCACGATAACGTAAGCTACTCCAATATTCGAGGACTTACGAATTACCTCGAAAATATTTGTGCGAGTCTAAATAAGCAAAGGCTTAAGGTTGCTTCAAAAGATAGATACTTCATATAATTTGTCAAAATTTCAGCAGCATTTTCTTTGTAATATGGACTAAACCAACCTAATATATAACATAATATATCCACTGCAAATATATAAAATAAATTGTTATCCATTTGCCCTCAAATTACTTATGACGATAAGGTAAATAATAACATATCAAATTTCTCCAAGATATAATATGCAGAGAGCCTATAAAGTATCATAGCATGTCATAACTTGCACAACTCATTGTAATAATATTACTAATGTGAAGCAACATGTTTATAATGTAGATGATGTGACATACATACAAAGAGTAGTGAAAATAGTATCATGACATATAACGATATGACAGAGGTGCTTTGCAACAACTATATAATGCATATGCCAGCAATAATATGTAATGATACTAAGATAATAGTACCACAATAGTCTCCTGAGTCTAAGTATAGATATTCATATGATGCGTAGACATTTGGGTAGAAGTGATGCTGATGCAGATGTGAGACTCTAAATAGATAAGCAACTAGATGAAGCTGGTATAGAGACGAGACTCTAAATATAAGTATCTGTGATAAGCTGACGTCCTTACATAGAGGTATCACATCTTTGTCAAGGGCTTCATTCATGGTAGATGGTTCATCCATAGAGAACACCATCTTTAATAGAATCAGAGGCGACCCCTGTGGGGGTGTCACATACCTCGTCCATTGAAATGGACATCCATGGAAAAGGTAACCCAATGGGGGATGTTGGCACCTCTTCAAGAGCTTGCACCATGATAGATGGTTCATCCATTTAGAGCATCATCTTCGATTGAATCAGATACGACCTCTATGGGGGTGTCATGTGTGTCACCAATCGAAGTGGACATCATTGGAAGAAGCAACCCAGTGGGGGTGTCTGTACCTTGTCAAGGGCTTCCTCCACGGTGTATGGTTCATCCATGTAGAAGCATGATAAGCTGAAGTAGAGGTATAATGAGCTCTAAAAAGATAAATGTAGCTAAAATTTAGTTGAAGCATAGGTAATAATCTCTCTAAAGACACATGCAACTGTAATGTAATATCCCATATTGTGAGGCATCTTGCATTGCAAGCCGGTGACTCATTTTGAACTATCAAGTCTTACAGACTGTCCTCAGAATGAGAGTGTCTTATAGATACGCTCGATGATAGTGAGAGTCGAGAAATTAATATCTCGTGAAGTGAAACTAGGAATAAGCATCGGAGAAGCGAGGAATAAATATTCCATGAAAAGCTCTCGAACTATTGGAGTCTTATAAGTGCCACCAGATACGAGGTTTTATAGTTAGGCTCTTCAGTAGTGAAAAGTGATTGATAAGCATCTCACAAAGCTAGGAATAAGTACCGATGAAGTGAGGAGTAAACATCCCACGAAAAGTTCTCGAACTATCGAAGTCTAATAATCTAACCTCAAATAGACAATGACTTATAGATAGGCTAGGCGATAATGAGAGGAGAGGATTAAACCTCTTATGAAACTAGGGAATAAGCATCTGCAAAGTGAAAAATAAACATCCTGTGAAAAGCTCTCAAACTATTGAGTTTATAAACTAGCCTCAGAAAGATGAGGATCCTATAGCTGGGTTCGATGATAATGAAAAAGGGAAAAATAAATGTCTTATGAAGCTAGGAATAAGTATCTGACAAAACGAGGAATAAATATACAATGAAAAGATCTCGAGCTATCAGTGTTTTATAAAATGACCTCAGATAAATGAGGTCTTATAGTTAGGCTCGATGATAGTGAAAGGCAAGGAAGAATAAATGTCTTGGGAAGCTAGGAAAAAATGTCTGGAAATAGGGGAATAAATATCCCACGAAAAGCTTTCAAACAATTGAAGTCTTAAAAGTCAACTTCAGAAGCATGAGGTCTTACGACTAGGTTGGCAATAGTTAGAGGCAAGGAATAATCATCTACGAAGATGAGGAATAAACTTCACGCGAATAGCTCTTAAATTATTGGAGTCTTATAAGTTGGCCTCAGATAGACAATGTCTTATACCTAGGCTCGAAAATAGTGAGAGGCAAGGAATAAGCATCTTGCGAGACGGGAAATAAACATCCCTTGAATAGCTCTCTAACTATCGGAGTCTTAAAAGTTAGCTTTGGGTAGACGAAGTTTTATAGTTAGGCTCGACGATAGTAAATGGTGAGGAATAATCATCTCGCGAAGCAATAAGCATATGGGGAAAATGAAAATAAAACCCCGCAAATAGTGCTTGAACTATAAGTCTTATAAATTGGCCTTAGAATGACGAGGTCTTACAACTAGGCTGATGATAGTGAGAGGCATTTTGAAAATATCTCTCAACCTATTGGAGTCTTATAAACTAACCTTACAATGATAAATCTTACAGTTAGGCTCAACGATAGTGAGGGCGAAGAAAAAACATCTTGCAAAATCAGGAAAGCATATGGCAAAACGGGAAATAAACATTCCATGAATTGTTCTCAAACTATCAGAGATTTATAAACTTTCCTTGAAATAACAAAGTCTTACAACTAGGATCGACGATAATAAGGGGTGAGGAATAAACATTTTAGGAAGTCAGGAATAAGCATTTAACAAAGTCTTATAAACTGGCCTCGGAATGATGAGATCTTACAGTTGACTCAACGATAGTGAGAAGTGAGGAATAAATATTCGTGAAGCCAAGAATAAGCATCTAACGAAGTGGGAAATAAATATCCACATAAATATCTCCCGAATTTGAAGGATTATAAATTGACCTCAGAATGACAAAGTCTTACAGATAGGCTCAACGATATGAAGACGACCAATAAATATCTCACGAACCCAAGAATAAGCATCTAGAGAGGGGAATAAAACTCTCACGAATAACTCTCAAACTATCAAAGTTTTATAGACTGGTCTGGGAATGACGATGTCTTATAATTAGGCTAGACGATAGTGAGAAACGAGGAATAAAATTCTCGCAAATCCAAGAATAAGCATCTGTCGAAGCGGAGAATAAATATTCCACGAAAAGCTCTCGAACTATCTGAGTATTATAAGCTGGCCTCAAAATGATGAGGTCTTATAGCTAAGCTCAACAATAGTAAAAGGAAAGGACTAAACATCTTGCAAAACCAAGAATAAGTATCTGGCAAAGCGGGGAATAAACATCATGCGAATAGTTCTTGAACTATCGGTTTCTTATTAGCTAGCCTCGAAATGACGAGGTCTTATAGCTAATCTCGACAATAGTGAGAGGTAATAAATAATTGTCTTAGGAATCTAGGAATGGGAATAAACATCCCATGAAAAGCTCTCGAACTATCAGAGTTTTATAACATAGTCTCAGATAGAAAAGGTTTTATAGCTAGGCTCAACCATAGTGAGGTGTGAGGAATAAATGTCTTGTAAAACCAGGAATAAGCATATGAAGAAAAGGGAAAATCCTACAAAAAGCTCTCAAACTATCTGAGTCTTATAATTTAGCCTCGAATAGATGAGGTCTTATTAGCTAAGCTCGATGATAGTGAAAGCCAATGAATAAATGTCTTGTAAAGCCAGAAATAAGAGACCGTGAAGTAAAGAATAAACGTCCTACGAAAAACTCTCAAACTATCAAAGTCCTATAAACTGGCCTCGGATAGATGAGGTCCTATAGCTAAGCTCAATGTTATTGAGAGGTGAGGAATAAATGTCTCGTAAAGCCAGGAATAAGAGTCTAATGAAGCAAGGAATAAACATATACGAAAAGCTGTTGAACTATCAAAGTCATATAAGTAGACCTCAGAAAGATGAGGTTTGATAAGAATGTAAAATATCATGTTTTTCCCATCTTATTTGTTGTTCTTGTGCGATTATTTGATACCAAAATGCACTCATTATCTTTATATTTTGATTTAGGTAGCAATTTGATGAATATGGAGAAATTTGGAAGAAATAAGTGAAAAAGAGCCAAGGCGGAAGAAAACAAAAGTTCAAGGACTGAATTGCAAATACCCAAAACATGACTCGTAATGTTAATACAAAGATATGAAAATTCAAGAGTGTTAGGCATCAATTGGATAAGGAAAGAAGTCAATGGGAAGAAACATAGTCAAAGATTATTACATATCAACTCCTAGCAGAAAAAGTTCCTTTTCGAATTTTCGGTCTCAGTTTGAGACCCATTTTTGGCATAGGAAATGTTCGAATTGGAAAATATATACCTCTGGAAGATTTTTATCCCTTTGAGTCAGCTTTCCACTGTATCTTGAATCGTCTCAATCAAATATTAGGAGAGAGCGATATGAGCAAAATACTGAAGGTTGTCCTGTGGAAGTTATCTAAACCTACGTGGTCACATAGCTTAAATTCAAAGCAGTCGCATACTCTATTTCAGCAAATTTCAGGGCCAAGTTAAAACATCTACTTATTCTATGTGGTCGCATAGAGTATTTCTGAGACGAAAATTCTAGTTTTTGAATTTAAGTCAACATATTCTATGCGGTCGCGTATAGTATCTCCTCCATACTACTTTCTCTCATCTTTGGCTCAAGAATCTCTATGAAGATCAAAAAATCTTGGTGAAGTTAGGACGGAACTCAATCAGAATTGGTGATTTCGCATCTTTTATCCATGTAATTTGATTTTTTATTGTCAAACAATTCTAGAATTTAGATTTTCTTTTCATGAATATTTTGGAATTGACTTAACCTTTACTAGATTTTTCATGGATTCATTTACTATTCTTTAGNTACTAATTTGCCTCATCTTTGGCCCAAGAATCTCCATGAACTAAAAATCTTGGTGAAGCTAGGAAGGAACTCAATCGGAATTGGTGATTTCGCATCTTTTATCCATGCAATTTGATTTTCATTGTCAAACAATTCTAGGATTTAGAGTTTCTTTTCATGAATATTTTGGAATTGACTTAACCTTTACTAGATTTTTCATGGATTCATTTACTATTCTTTAGTTAAGTTAATTTTCTTATTTTTTATTTTTTTATTCTCATATAATTTAGTTTTCGTGTTTTATGAGCAAGGATTGAGGCGAGCAAGGAAGCTCTACCAAAGAACCTTTTCCAATGTTTGAATCACTTTATAACCCTATTTTTGATACTGCATCTATTGCTAGGAACACCACACTACACAATACTATGAATAATAATGAACATGGAGATGCGCCTTATAGGACTTTAGAGGATTATCTTCACCTCCCCTCCCACACACACACACACATCCCCACCATCATACATCATGTTTCCGCCTAATATGCCATGTATTGAACTTAAACAGGAATGATTCAACTTCTTCCCACTTTTCATGGACTTGAATATGAAAATCCATACGTGCATATTAGGGAAATTGACGAGGTGGTCGCAACATTCCACAATCAACATGGNACCATCATACATCATGTTTCCGCCTAATATGCCATGTATTGAACTTAAACAGGAATGATTCAACTTCTTCCCACTTTTCATGGACTTGAAAATGAAAATTCATACGTATATATTAGGGAATTTGAGGAGGTGGTCGCAACCTTCCACAATCAACATGATACAACAGACGTAGTGGGGCTAAAAATTTTCTCATTTTCACTTAAAGAACGAACTAAATGCTGGCTGTATTCGTTAAGACTATGGTTGATTAGCACTTAGGCTGAAATGACTCAAGCATTCTTTAATAAATACTTTCTCCACCATAAAACTAGTGCCCTTAAGAAACAAATCTCATCATTCACTCAAAAGGACAGTGAGACTTTATACCATGCTTGGAAAAGATATAAATAATTGCAAGCCCTCTGCCCCCACCATGTTTAGGAGAGTTGGCGCATTGTGAGTACTTTTATGAGGAATTAAAAAATATGGAGCGTCAATTCATAGAGATGATGTGTAACTGTAATTTCCTACAAAACGATCTGGATGAGGCTATAGAATATCTAGATGACCTAATTGAAAAATCTCATACTTGGACTAGACCTAGTGCCCTGATAGTACTAATAGGTCAGGAAACTTCTATAGCACATGTATCTATCATTTTAGGGTGGAAGATAGCTTTAGAGCAAAAGTAGGAGCCCTGATTAGAGAAATAGAAATCCTAAGTGCTAAAGACTCGAAATCTACACCGTATATAGCTCGTATTGAGTCTTGTAGACCCTGTCTTGTGTGTGGTGGAAGTGATCATTCGGCTCAAGAGTGTTCTACTTTTATGAAGATGAGGGGGGGTTTATGATGAACACTACAATGCCTTCAGCACGTATAACAAGCCCTACACTCCATTATGTGAAACCTATAATCCAAAGGGCAGAATTCCCACTTTTAGTTGGGAATCTGAAGACTAGCAACCTTCCCAAATAGAGCTTACACTATACCTTCCTATTAACCTACGTCCTCTAGGAACTCCTTAAAAGATACCCTACATACGTTTATAGAGGCACAAAATAAAACCAATCAAAAATTTGAGATCGATTACCCAAATTGTTAGGGAAAATAAAGAGATAAAAAATCATATGTCCAAATTAACAAATGCTATAGCTGTAGTGGAAGGTGGGAAATTTCTAGCTCGAGCTCAACCAAATCCTAAAGGGCAACATATGGCACAAACATCGAGATCAGAAGAAAACAATCTTAGGGAAGTGAATGCTATAATCACTCGATCACGAAAAGTCATAATACCAATCCCCAAGCCTAGGGAAATGAAAAAGCAGACTAGTGAGGATAACCCTAGTTAGGAAGTGGTAGAAAATTCAGTTAGAGAGCCTTTCCCTCAAGCTCTTAAGCCTGCACCGAAGTCTGATGTTCAACATAGTGAAATCTTAGAACACCTCAAGCAAGTAAAAATCAATCTGCCTCTCTTGCATGTGATTTCTCAAGTTCCTACATATACTAAAGTCTTTAAGGACTGTGCACTGTGAAGAAAAACCACTGTGTCAAGAAAATTGCTTTCTTGACTGAGCAAGATGGCGCGGTGATTGAGCAAAAGATCCCACCGAAGTATAAGGATCCTGGCTGTTATACTATGTCTTGTGTCATTGGGAACCGTAAGTTTACACAAGCTCTTCTTGATTTAGGAGCAAATTTAAATCTCATGCCTTATGCAATTTACTTGTTGTTAGGTTTAGGTAAGATAAAACTAATTTTTGTGGTCTTATAATTAGCTGATCAGTCCACTATAAGACCTAGGAAGTAGTCGAGGATATATTAGTTCAAATTGACAAATTTTACTATCATGTAGACTTCTTGATTTTGGATGTAAAGGTCGATATAAATGTTGATTCTAAAATCCCTATTGTTCTTGGTAGACCTTTTTCTCCTACAGCTAATTCTCTTATAAATTATAGGAATAGTCTAATGAAGCTTTCTTTTGGAAACATGACTTTAGAAGTCAATATTTTTCATATCATAAAGCGGCCACAAGAGGATGATGAGTGTCAT
>CAIGRR010543856.1:0-22462 GCA_903798365.1 Fraxinus sp. 1973-6204 | reverse complement strand
TATTACTTCACCCCAGAGGAATTCTAGCAAAGTGGAATGACTAATCATAATCAATACCATGTCCTTAAGTATTATGTTTCATCTTTCAGCAACATCATTCATGCTAGGGGAGCTTGCATGGTGTATTGTGGGACGATTTCACATTCTTCTAGGAATTTAGCAAAAAGTTCTGATGTTATTGTTCTTCTGATTTGTCATATCTACCATAGTATTCACCATTACGGTTAGATCGACGTGTTTTATTATTTTGTCGAGTTGATTTTCAATTTCAACCTTATAAGCCTTGAACATGTCCAGTGATTGAAATTTCTCGTGAATGAGATACAGTTAGCCAAAACGGGAATAATCGTTCATGAACGTAATAAATGACTCGTGACCATTACAAGAAGTCAAAGGGAATGGCCCACATATATCCGTATGAATTAGTTCTAATTCATCCGAAGTCTTATTGACACCTAATCTACTTATACTTATTTGTTTTCCTTTAATACAATTTACAAAAACACTTAAGTTTGAAAAATTAAGAGGATTAAGAATTACATCTGACACAAGTTTTTCGATTCTCTTTCGAGAAATGTAAAATAAATGCGTGTGCCATAATGAAGCGGAATTCTCGTTGGTTAATTTACTTTTAATATCTTATGAATTCACATGCAAAGTTTCATTATAAAAATCAACCAAATTAAACAAGTGTGGATTATCATATCCAGATAAAGAATCGGTACCCACAAGATTTGAATTTAGAAAAAGACTAAATTTATTATTTCCAAATAAACAAGAATAATCGAATTTGTCAAAAACAAAACTAGAAACCAAATTCTATCTAAAAGAAGGAATCACAAAAGTCTCTTTCAAATCCAAATAAAAGACAATCTAATAAAAGTTCCTATAGTCTCTACTTCAACTGATTTGTTGTCGCTCACATAGACAAATCTTTCAAAATCATTTGATTTTCGACTATTCAGGTAACCCTGTATAGACACACTTATATGAGTAGTAACATCGGAATCAATTCACCAAGTATGCCTAGGTACTGAAACTAAATTAACCTCAAAACAAACCANCATCAATTGACTTTTGGTTGTTCAGGCAATCTCGCATAGACACACTTATATGAGTGGTGGCACCATAATATTATCCACTACATGTATCTAGGTATTGAAACTAGATTAACCTCAAAACAAACCAAAGTGAAAAAACATATCTTGAGTTGATTGTATTGTGAAGAAATATAAATCAAAACCAAATGCACGAGCAAATCATCAGATAGCTCAAGTTTTAGTGCCTTTAGTTTTGAAACAATGTGAGACATCTCCATAATGTACTCCTGAATATTTCATTTACCTTTATATTTTAGTGAGACTAAGTTCACCGAAGCGTACTAGTTTCTACCTTATTGATTTTTACAAAATGTTTTCAATTTCATCAAGAAAATCTTTGGTAATAGTTACCTTATCGAACAGAACACCCCTGAATTATCTTAGAATGTTCCGCTTCAGATCGTAAGACTCATACAGTTTAAAATATTAATTAATTCAAATAATGGTAAAACTCATCACAAGAGACCTAGTACAATATTAATATTTAGTCTTTGGATAGAAATACCAACTTCTAAGTGCTATTCTTGGTGTTATAATCAAATATTGATAATAAACCATATCAACAATAAACCTATCTTTGGACCAATTTATTGTTCACATAAAAAAGAAAAAAAAAAACTTTACAATTGTCACATATTTATTATTACATGCGTGCATTTAATTCAGCCAAAAATTTACCTTCCTTTGAGCCGTCAATATCCGCATAAATTACATACACACAACATTCCAAATATTTCAAATAACTTAATCTAGACAAGAAATGCTACTTTAGTAATATGTTGTTTCAACTAATTTATTTTGAAAAATTAGTAATTCGAAATAAATTTTAATACCAAGATTTGAATTTTAATTATTAGTTCCTTACCTTTGTCATTATTTTTTAAAAAGGAAAAAAATCAAGACATGGAAGAAGACGCAGCGCTGCAGCTCGGTGCTCGGTTTTGGGTGTTGCAGCGCCTCGCAGCTCCTGGGCACCCGTGTGTGCTTTGTTGCGGAAATGCAGCACAGCGGCGATGCTGTAATGCTGAAAAAATCCCTAAAAATCCATATTTTTGAAATTTAGGGTTTGAAACTCACGTTCAAAATTTTATAAAAAGAAAATATTTCAACCCTAAAAACTCTTCATTTAGCTCCCGTTTGGAGCTCATTATCCCCCAAAAGAATGCATTTTGTGTCAAATCAACCTATGTTCCAACAGTTGACATGCAATTATAACACATTTTGCCTTTCTCCTCATTCCATTTTTGCCCTCCCCCCACTAGCTCAATCTTTTGACTGCATGCACAAATTTATTCCCCAAAATGAGTGTTCACGTGAATTGTAAAGAAGCCTCGGGTGATGTGCAATAAGTGTGTCAACAATTTTGAACTGTAAATAAGGCCTTGGGTGACGTGCAATATATTTGTCAGCGATTTTTACGAGATTTTGTCGAATTTCATATTTTTTGCAGAATCGTATCACATTATTTTGCCGAAATATATAAAATTACATTTCCTCGTTCGAAATGACTAGACATTTGTAAATTTTCACTTTCTGTTTAAGATATTTACGGCTCACAATTGTTGTGACATATAATCACGAAGTCGGTCCCAATCATTGTGTTGCATTTCTGGTGCATTCATTTCGACGTACATTTCATCTTCCGCATTCGGTAGGTCCACCTCAATCAAGGCATCATCTGTTTCGACTCTAACGAATACCTCGTCCACAACTCCAGAACGACGTAAAAAATTTTGGATGCCCATCATAGCAATAACAACAACAACTTGGGTTCCAAACAAATAACTAGGCATACGATCTAGTATCTATCAATGTTTTTTCCACACTCCAAAGGTGCGTTCTATAACGTTTCTGCACAAGTGTTTGTAGTTGAACCGCTCTCGAGCGTTCCGAAAGTGGTGACGACGACCAGATCCGTCATCGCGGAACTCTTGAAAATGATACAATATATCCGATCCTTTGTATAGAGCCTGTAACTTAATCAATGCACAAACCCTAAGTCAACCAAGTAATACTTTCCGGGTGCAGGTAATGGGAAATGAATTTCAGGACTGTGTATTGCACGAGCCAGTATTCTTGCGTCATGCGTGTTCCCGATCGTACCGGCAAGTACGAATGTGAAGCACATATTGAAATCGCATGCGGCCAAGACATTTTGAGTTGGTACTCCTTGCACCCTATGAAATTCACCTGCTCGTTACGCGGTAGTACAACTCTTACATGCGTTTCATCAATAGCACCTATGCAATCGTGAAACAACAGATGCTTATTCAGGTCCAGCCTGTACGGGTCCTCCGCGTCGTTGTAGTTCGGGCTCGATTTTATGAGACGGACCAATAATGCAAGGATGACATTTAGTACCTCCTTAAAATAGTGGTATATTGTTTGCAAAGAATGATTGAAAAGTGTATTCACCTATCGGTATCCTTTTCCATGCGCTAATATGCACAAGAACATTCTAACTTGCTCGTATATATCCACCGTTGGCTACTCATAAGCCGTATTCGTCATGTATAATGTGCGTAAAATGGCGCAGTAATTGCGGGTACATTCGGAACTCTTGGTAACACATCTTTCCGTTTTCTTCCATTGCTTCCTTCATGAACATGTGGCCATTTCTAGAGATGAAAATCGTCGAATACGACGTCGTTTGCAATAATAGTTCATGGCATTGTTCACTACGATATTGTAATACGTACCCCATGTCGCGACATCCTCCGCCATTTCGCTAAGAAACTCCTCCTAATCCACTTCATCTTCTTCATCGGATCCTAAAAATAGTGTACCATTCACATTCAAATTATCCATGTTGGTAAATTACAGCTACCATAATGTTGCAGAATTACAAATATCTATATGCATCAATAGCAGACGTCACAACTCATGTATTCGATAAAGGAATTTATAGAAGAGTAAATATTCCTTGTACTAATTTCCTTGCAGTGAGTACCAAATAATTGTACCTGTGAGGTTTGAAAATTGAAAACTATTCCAACACTCAATTACTTACAGCATACGTTTTGAAAACACAAAAAAGTTGGTATTATTCTCGCATGTGAAAACACAAAAAAAAGTTGGTACTATTCTCGCATGTGACATTTCTTGTTGCACTTAAAATGTGGGTCCTCAAAATAACAAAATATAATGCAAGTTACCACATAGATGCATTTAGGAACGACACAGTCACACAATATATGAAACGTAATTGTCCAAAACAAGTACATGAAGAAATAAAATACAAAAAGTCATGTACAGTTCGGAGATGCATAAATTATTGCCCGGGCTTATTACGCTCGTTATACTGCCACACAATCCAACCATACTTCTCATCTACATCTGCATGACGACGAGCATATCTCGTTAACACAAGCCAGAAGCGTACAGGCGAAGTAGTACAAGGGGATGCATCGCTCGAGCTTTTCTGCGGCAAGTAATTCTTCGACATAGGCAACGCCCGCATTTTTGCTTAGGCTCATGATGGTATTAATCTTCGCCGCTACTTCCTCGACGGCGTTGTGTACCTGCTCAACCGAATACGACAACTCCTGAGCGAAAACTTTTTTGTTCTTTCCTTTGTGCCTCCTGGACGTTGACTTTCACTTTTCGCCACTTCTGGCGTGCATAACGTGCATGCTCTCAGTACTTTTGTCCTCAGCACCCTAATCGCTGGACCCGGTACTCTCCCAATCAACTAGGATTGAATCCATTTGGTAATCGAATGCACTGTCCTCAAACAACCCGAAGCCTGTACGACATAACTTTGTTGGGGTGACTGCGTACTTGTCCCTGTCGTAGCTATCGCCAAATAGCTGACGATATCGAATGTATATTTCACTGACATCCTTGTCCTTGAAGTCTTTGTATTCATTGTTCTCCTACAATTATGTCAGCACATAAGGTCAAAGTATCATGACGGGGATTCAACACCAAATCAAACATTGTACACCAAGACGAAGATGTGTGTGGTTGGGTTCATTCAAGAAATAAACTTCATTTCGTCTCATGCTAGCAAACAAACCAGTGTGCGAGGTAATTCAATTTTCACAACATGTAGATGAAATTAGTAATCAGTTTATGTTCCGTTAGAATTCAACCAGAAAAACATGTTACGACCAATTCATGCATTACTAACAAGTTGGAAATGCTATACAGTTTCTATGTCTCCAAAATTTGTGTGCCAATCTACCAATCTCTTGTATGCACTAGTGTTCTAATTCATCCAAACCACCAATCGTGTTGTATGCCAGAGAATGCACCACCATTTACAGATTAATTGATAATCACCTATACCAGTGTTACCTAAATGAACGTGGACAACAAAATTAACAGTTCATGGAAAAGTCATCCCATTGCAAATACTTTGTTTTCTGACACCTAGAATTACAATTAGCCATTTTTGCATCACAATAATAGATTGGAAAAGCTGGAAACAATGAAAATTGAATGAAATCATCTTCTGCAGCTCCACTCAATACAATCAACCGGTACTCAAAGCATTCATACAGACACAGGCGAATAGCAGATAACAAATTTGAATATCATCTTCAATTTTTGACTCCACCATTTGTCGGATGCAACGATTCGTCCCTCCAACAATTTGTATTCGACCCCAATATAAGCCAACAATTCCGAAAGCCATTTGTATTTGCGTCGCATCGCGTCCTAGTGGTTGTGCAATTGGACTTGTGCTTGGAAATGGAATTAAACAATGTCACAACACTCTCCCACCCATGCTTCGTGAAACACTTGCCGTGATGGTAGCCCTCGACAATGGCGATTTTACAGACTGCTATGAACGTTCGACACTCTTCATATTTCCACTTCGCATATTTTCGAGAAGAAACGTCTTTTAGGCAGTCGGTAACGGCATTGGACGAGCCCGGACAATTAATTGAAGCGATCTGTAGGTTTGCGAAACCACTGTTATACAGACAGAAAACAAGAAGACATACGGGAAAAAAAAGGGAAGTATCCAAGTGTTCGACCTGAGAATGGAATGGCTCCATGGCTTCGGTGTCGAGTTTGAAGTTGAGGGATGGTGCTACAGTAACTCAATCGGCCAATTTTACGGTTGTGAAGATGTTTGTTTTCAGATCGGCTCTTACCGTTTTTGCCGGAGTCACGAACTGTTAAATCGTATTCCTCTTCCTTGGACGGGGCGTGGTGCTCCAATCAACCTTTGGCCAGTGGAAGATCTGAAAAGTGCAAGTGATGAGGAATTGGAAATTTGATTCGACGGAGTTCAGTTGATTTTTAGGAGAGATTGCTGTTCTTCCAACTTTCACAAATGCAATGCGAAGTTGTTGGGGGAGAAATGGGAGTGTTCACGTGGATGCAGAATTAGGTGAGGGTAAATTTGTCAAAATGCGCTTGAAAAAATGTTAATGCACTGCAAATGTGTCCACAGTGGCATACGAACGTCTATAATTTTTCTACTTTTAGCAAAAAAAATGTTGCCCAAACGGAGGCTTAACCTTAATGGTTTAACATGGATTGACTTTGATACCACTTGTTGAATTTTATGAAATCTAAACTTTATGAAACATCCATTAAGTTCATGTTTGACACACATCTTTTCAAAACTCATTTTCAATTCCATATTTTTTATCACATCAATAAATTTTCCTTACTTTTTAACCACATATTTTTCATCATATCACTATTTAAAATACATTCTTTTCCCAAATAATATCTATCGAACACCCCCTAATTGTCAAGATCTCCATGTCAAATCACAAAGAAAATGAATTAATGAGTATCATATATTGATCCATTGATTTGAATATTGAATATTAAATCTTGAAGCTTGAATTGCAATCCTTTAATATTGACTTCTAGGTCTTTAATCTTGATTTCTTATTTTTCAATTTGATTGCTCCAATCCTTCATCTTGATTCTTGAATTCCTTAATGCGGGTTTTGAATCTTTCTTTTCAATACACTTTCTATTTGTATTCTTATGTTGATGGAATGATACAAAAAATGAGAAAATTATATATGAATTGGGAACCATAACAATATATGTAGTTTCTATATGTATTCGGTCTATCGTCAATTTAAATCACACTTTATTTAGATGCTCAAAGTCCAATAATTTAAATTTCATATTAGATCACTTTAAACGTACTTAACTTTAAAATAGCGTTTATATACAATAATTACATATGTAAGCCAATATGACAAGTTAAAACCCAACACCACATGGAATGTGAATTGCTGACATGATGATGTCGAATGATTGTTGACCTCAAGGTCGTGGGAATTGGCTACGCGTTAGTGTTACATCAAGTTTGGTGCTAAGGAATGTCCATGCTCAATGTAATCCTTCTGTGTATGAAAAAGGGACCTTGAATCTTTGGAGTCTAAAGTCGAGTTTGGGGTTTATAGTATTTGACCATATCAGAAACAATTATTAATCAATAAAAACGTGATCATATTCACACCACATTTTTTATAAATGCACCATATTTTAATTATATTAAAGTTCTTTATCTTTATTCAATTCACATTTATGTTCTTAACTTTTTACATTTTTATCTTTAACCTTTAATAATTAGACCATATTTAGTCCCCATTTTTTAAAATTTATTTTTCTTCAAACTTTTTTCAATTACATATTTTATGGAACCCACAAGTTTTTTCAACTTTTCAGTTACAAATTCTATCAAATTTTATCAAAATTAACTAAAAATCAGATTTTAGCACAAACCAAACAAGGGCCTAGCAAATCATGTTTTTAATGACAATGTTTGTCCAAATTTCTGTTAGTTTAATTTAGAACAAGAGAAAATTATTAATTGCAATTTGTATTTGCTTTTCTTTCTTATCTAAAATACGATTGCAAATTAATTATTATACTTTTTTGTAATGGACTTTTCGGATAGAAACTATGGTCTGCTCATTTGTGAAAGGTTGAACATGAAAAAAATTGAAGACAAGTGTGACACACAATTAAAGTACAATGTCCATATAAGATGTATGTAAAATGTAGTTTAGTCAAGTTGTTAAGAGGAGTTAGTTTGACCATTTGAGTGGTAAAATTTGTAGCTCATGGTTATGGAGAATTGACAAGAGGAGAGTGGAATTGCGTGAATATGGTCTCAATTTTTTAAAAAAATTTATTTTTAATCACATATTTTTCAATAAAATAATTTTACACATATATCAAAATTTTTTCTTATTTTTTCAAAATAGATTTTCTCACACAGACACGGCTCAAAAAGCGGCGGATCATATGGATACAAACAAACAAGAAACAAAATCGACTACACCTACCCGGACTAGATGAGACTTGGGTCAACGCTGTCTCTCTCTCGGACCATGCTATCCCCTTTGTAATCGTAGCATCATTAATTATTATGTGTTAGAATCTAGATAGTGATTTGTTTGTCTGATTGGAGACGGTAAAACTTAAAAGTGATAACTACGATATTATGACTTTGAATTGGGGGGGAAATCAATTCATTTGTTAGGTTTAGGCGGATATTAAAATTAATTTTTTAGTAAATTCTAATAAAAATTGATAAAATACACGTATTGTTAAAATTATTTATTAATTTTGACTTAAATTAAAATTTATTAACCTGGGTGTCTGTTAGATTCAAACTATGATAGATTATAATGAGAAAACTACTTCGATTTTTAAACATTCTATCTCTCAGTAAAAGTTTTTGGCCACTATGGTTGCAGCCCTAAAAAATCAATTTCAATAGTGCCAATGACCATCTTCTATTGGAAGAGTATTGTCGGCACTACAAACAAAATTTGAATTCTTTTAGCATCTCATTAAAAAAAAAAAAAAAAAAATTCCATTCCATCAACTCCAGTTTAAAGAAACCTATCCAAACTCAGGTCGTGCCATTTTATTATTGTATAGTTTAAAGTCATATTCTAGGGACAAAATTTCACGGTGAAAAGGGTGACGACATCATAAAATTTATGTCAAATAAGTTTGAGAGACAAATCCAAAAGATTATATCTACTGGCATGGCATATGTATCTTTTTCCTAGATTTCATTCCCTTGAAAAATCATGAAAATTGGTGGTGGTGGTTAAAAAATTGGCTACTGTCTCCCATTAAGAAGAATGAACCACTTATCAATATCCACCTTAGCAATGCTTGAAAATAAGTAGTTCTCAATGATAATCTTATTTAGGATAAATCATTGTTGATATATGTTTTATAGAGAATTCATGTCGACGAGCAATAATATATATCACTCTTAAAATCAGGAATTTGGTTACTTAAATGATGATGGTAGAATATCATAAAATATTTAATCTTCTTTCACCAAATGCAATTCATTTTTAGACAAAATAGTTAAAGCAAGATCCGACAAGTGATGTTAGGGTAAGGATCATATGTTCGAGCCACGAAGCATCACGTTGAGAAAGAAATTGTTGCGGAGCAATAATGCTTCTCTTGAGTTCAAGAACTAGGTCACTCAAATAACAACGATAGTATGCAATGAAATGTTTAGTTTCCCATCACGTTTTGCTAATTAATTGTCAAAAGTTTGATCCAAGACTTACTATTGAAGACAAAGATAAATTATTTTTATTCATTTATTTTTTGTCTACTTTGTCATCACCTACTTTATGTGTATTTACGTCAAGTATTGACATCAAAATTTTCATAAACAGGTCGATGACGAGATTTTAATTGAGAAATCTTGTACATTTATATATCATATTGAATAATTTCATCTAGAATATAAAACATTAAAATTGAATTTATTAATAATTGTATTTTTCAACGACAAAGTCCAAACTTATTGACTTGAATTCAATTCTTATCTTTTATAATAAACTATTCATGTACCTATAATTGAGAAATTCAATACCAAATTTTACCAATTCATTTAGGATTGTACTTGTAGGCCCCTATTAATTTGGTTGGAGTCGAGCTTAAACATTGCATGCAAACGTCTTGTTTAGAAAAGACAAACCTTAATAGGGTTTATTAATAAATTAGTTTACCATAATCTTGCAAAGTAATTAATGTGGATATGAAAGACACAACTTGCTGGCTAAGCCTAACCCACTTGTTGTAATTAATTAAATATCTCGAATTATGATTGGATTTGATGCTACAAAATCTAAGTCCCTGTTTGGTACACACTAAAATTTTCATTTTCATTCTTCTACTCATTTTCAACCACACATTCTTCAATAAAATAATATTTTTCATTACTTCAATAACTTTTTCTTCTTTTTCAACCACACATTCTCCATCAATTTACAATTCCAGAATACATTCTTCCAAAATAATGTGACTCAAACACACCCTAAGTTCCATTTCTCATTAGTTTCTTTTGGGTGGGGTTGGGTAAAAAGATTTTTGACTCAAAAATCTCTTTTTCAAATTGTGAATCTTTGAATAATTTTATGGAGGAATGTAAATGGTTGAGGTTCTATTCCATGCTCCTTTGTGAAACTCCTTTCTTGGGTTCTTTTTGGTTGTGAAATTGTATTGGTCCAACCTCTCATTTTCTTTTTGCCAAATATTCTTTGAAGAGAATTCGAAAAAGAAGTCTTTAATCTTTGGGACACAAAATTTACTTTTTACAAATTTTCTACCAAACAGGGATAAAAAATATTATCCATGTATTAAAAAAAAAAAAAATTAGTGTTGTCTAAATAGATATTAATGTTGCATTGGAGTGTCTATTGTCAAATATATGCTAATAATCCTGAGCTTGTATTTGTGATTTGAAACTTGGTGAACTTTTTGTACACTAATGATGTGACACTACTCCGATCAAATCAACACGACAACACTTTCATGGTTTACTATATTAGACCGGGTTGAACTTGTGAAGCATTGTCATCCCAGTAAAAAATATAATAATTTAGAAATTAGTTAGGAATAATGTTTGGGGTGTTGTTTATAATCGAATTAAATTAAAAAAAAATTAAAAATGAATTATGAATAAGAGGATAATATTTTTATAGGTCCCACAAATATGCAGATAAAAAATAATTTGACCAATTATAAATAAATTATAGACGTTCGACAAAACAAGGACTGTTGAACTTTTAGTTCAAATAGAGGTGTGATAGAAGTGATTTGGTGACTCAATGTATAAAACGCTTAAAAAGCTTGCTATGCGAAGATATTTGTTCCTTAAATTAATTTTATATTAACGCACATAGATATTTGATTCGAACATAATTCTTAATAAAAAAAAAAAGAAGACAGTTGTTTCTTTCCCATTTTTTTTTTACCTAAATTCTCATAGGTCCTTGTGCAGCCTGTGTTTGCATATACTTAAAAGAAAATTGTTTGACTACCTTAGCATTACGCCATTATCTCATTTTAAGAGTGATACAAATATTCAATATATTTTGTCATCTATATTCATTATTTATTACACCCATGTCCATATAAAACCACGGCACTCATGTCCGGAGTTACCGACAACATGTATTTGAACATTAAAAGCCTTCGTCATTCACATGATACAGAAGATGGGTTGAAGGGATGGATTTCACAAACATAGGAATTTTAACTTATTTGAATATCTAAGTGAAAGCTGAAGTCACCGTTTGAATTGTTTTGGACAAAAGAAAGTATTTTTCGACAATTTGACATTTTACCTTTCAAATAAATTTTTTGTTACCTATGGACATGAATGTCGCAATTTTAAAAGGATGGAGATATGAGTGCGACAAATATTAGATTGGGGACATGGATTTCACACTTACAAAAAGGTGGAGAACTCTGGTGGAATTTACCCAAAAGATTATGCAAAAAGAGAGGGAAAGAGACAAGAAGAGGTGGATAAAAATGTAGAGGTGTGATTACTTAAATTGCATGCATTGTTAGAAAATAGTCCTATTGATATTTATTTCTTACAAAATAAAAAGTTGTCAACATAACAAAATGGAATTTTTTGTTCAACTTAATACTAATGAGTGTTGGAGAAAATATAACACAAGGATATAAAATATTTTGTGAAGAAATCGTTTTGTATCTATCTAGATAAGAAATATGTGGTGAACTAAAATTATAGATAGGTAGTGAAGAAGTAAAAGGTATGCAATTGGGAGAAACTAGTCACGTTG
This sequence comes from Fraxinus sp. 1973-6204, assembly GCA_903798365.1. NCBI lineage: Eukaryota > Viridiplantae > Streptophyta > Magnoliopsida > Lamiales > Oleaceae > Fraxinus > Fraxinus sp. 1973-6204. Next base: position 10,296 of record CAIGRR010543856.1, on the reverse strand, counting down.
TATTGATGGAAGTTCTGGGTGGGACAGTGTTTTGGTAGTGCATTGAGAGTGGTCAGGTGCATACTAAAGGGACGAACTGTACTTATTTGGAGTTATATGCAAATTAGTGGGACGTACTGTGATAAGTGCATTTTTGTGCACTTATTCGGACCATATTACTAAGTTTTTGTATTGTTTTATTATTGGATTATACTTAACTTAGGTTCTTTGTTATCTTATTTCAGTTTGGACCTGATTCTNTGATAAGTGCATTTTTGTGCACTTATTCGGACCATATTACTAAGTTTTTGTATTGTTTTATTATTGAGTTTTACTTAACTTGGATTAATTTTTTCTTATTTCAGGTTTGGACCTGTTTCTAAGCAATTGGAAAAGAAAGAAAGATCAATCGGGCAATGGATGTAAGTTTGGGGATTAATATGCATTTGAGTAAAAACGAAATTACAAAAATAAAAGTAATTTAATGTGGAGGATTAAGATGGAAGAAGGGAGAAGAAAAGTGCTTAAAGGAAAATCTTAGAAATTTTTATAACTGGTCAACCACTCAATTATGCCGCTCGGCCCTAAACTTCAATTACAGGGACTGTTTTATATGGTTGGACGGTTGCCTCATTTCCTACTGAGCACTCGCACACGCCAAGTTTGGAAAAAAAAAATTATATTTCCTTCAGAATTCAATTCATACAAGGAAACTTTCGTTTGTGCCATGATATGCACACTTTTTGGAGATCTTTTGGAACTCTTTAAAGGAATATAAATACCAACTCTCAAAAAATAATTAGGGTGTGAAGAATTAATTGCAAAAGGAGTCAAAGAACAAATCAAGATCAAATCCAGAAATTCAAGATTGAATTCAAGAATTTTCAGGTGATGAACAACACTTATATCTTTTGCTTTCTTCTTCATAACATGTTAGGCCAGATTTATTTGTGCTAGGAGAACGATAAATTTCGTAATATGAGTTTTTAATCTTTAATTTTATACATTTGACATTGAAAACACGCTTTTGAGTTTTGAATGATTTACATGATTATATTTTCTCTTACGATTATTGTGCACGGTAATTGTATGAATTTTGTGGTTTGTTTTATGCATTCGAAAGAAGGAAAATATGCTTGACATAGTGTAAATTGTCAAAGAGTCCAATAAGGAATAGAAATATACCGTTATACTCTACGTGAATCTTTAAGTGTTTATAAAAATTCATGCATTCTTGTATGCTTGCATTCGTTATAGAAATATAGTCGGGTCATATATGAGAGTGAGTTTAAAATTACTAGAGAGAGACTGTTAAATAAAACAGAAACATTGATTCTTCAAAATTCAATCGTATTTTCAAAGTATAAAACTAAAGTTAAAAATGTAATATGTATTAGAGTTTGGGATCTTATTGCATTTGTCATTTGTTGAACACATCAAGTTGCATTTAGCATAACTTGCATTTAGTTTAGTTAATTCACTTATAATTGCATAAGTAGATTATTTTAGTCATAATTTTGTCACAAACAAACACACCCTATTATTCTTGTTTCAGTTAAGGTCGTGATAATTAAAATTGAACTAAATCAATCTCTGTGGGACGATACTTGAACTCAAATCCACTTTATTATTTGTTAACATGCCATATACTTGTGGTGGTTTTAATTCGAAAGATATTTTCGTGAAAAAGTTTTTTGGCGCCACTGTCGGGGATTGTATTTAAGTTAATTTCATTTATTTTGACACTAATTCGAACTTCTACATGTATTCTTGTATTTTTTATTTTTTTCATTTTTTCACCTCTTTTAAGGATATAAAAAGACAAAAAATAGCAGGATAACAGATGACCGTGATTGATTTCAACAAAATGCTCGTATGTGACTTCATTATAAGACAACAACAATTGACATCTCAATAAATTGACGAGGGAGATATGCTTGCGGAGATTTCATTGACATCGACTACGAGATATAAAAGCAGAATGTGAACTTAATGAAACTGTCCTGGGTGACTTGCCTGTTGCATTATTTCTCTCACAAAAATTTGACGTAGGTGATTTGTCGTGGGATTATTTCTTCAACGGATTATTAATGAACATCAATTAAGTGAATCAGATCCACCGAACTTCCAACAAATACAATAAGAGGAGGAGACTTTCCATGAAGATGTCATTGTTTATTTTTTCCCAAAAGTTTTGGATACAAACGTTGAACTCGAGAAATTTTCAATTAAAGAAAATGAGCATGAAAAGATCGAAAAAGTAATCATAATGGGTGAAAAAGAATCAGTAGCATTCAAAGAAGAGGAAATTAGCACGAAATCCCTTGACTTTCTCGTTTGCTCAAAAAATTGAATTTGTGATTAAACCTTATGAGGAGATTGAGATATATATTGTTGAGTTCGAAATGGGTGATGAGGAGAAATCATACAACTTGGAGCAGGGAAATGTTAAAATTTGGAGGAAAGTTGTAATATGGAACAAAGTCAAATTGAGCAAGTTAAACAAGACCTTCATAGCCATATTCAAAGTGTCATGATACACTTGTGCAAAAGTCGAGCTTGAGACTATAAATCGAGCGCTTAATGGAAGGCAACCCATTTTTCTATCCATTTTTTCCTTATTTTGCTTAACTATTGCATTACAAGTAATTTTAGGAATTGCGTTAATTTAGAAATTCATGCATTTAAACGGCTTTTAACACATTTCAGGTGGTATTTCAAGACTTTCATTAGTAACTTACGCGTGTTTACTTATTGAGTTCAATTTACTTAGGTTCATCGATAACATCCTAGCATTATATTAGGCTTACATTGATATGATGTGCATTTTTAAGGTTGTACCTAGATCTCAATTTCCAAGCAAATTTGAAAAACTTATCTTTTCCTAGCTATATGATTTTTATAGGGATATACACTCTGTTGGATAGTTTTTCTAAAAGTTAGACTATTACAATCCTTCTTGGTGTGAATTCATTGTAAACCTTATATGTTATCACTAATATTTATTTTAAATTCTTGGAACATGTTAGGTTTTTTAATGTAATTGGCAAATCTGTGAGCAAAAAGGACTAGAATTAATGTGTTGTAAAAGTGATAAAGTAAGTTGCAAATACTATTAATGGATTTGTATTAGGTCTATGGTTCGAGAGAAGGAAAAAATGGTGCCGCAATTTTGCTAGACAATCGCCCTCACTTTGCTCGAACTACAGAAAACGAAACATTGTCGCCTGCATGTCGTCTTGTCATCGCTTGAGAGACATCTTGTCGCTCGCCTATCGCCTAACTTTTCCTCGAGCGACAATATATCTCGAAAAATATTAATTCTTGTTTTTAAGGCTTTTTGTCTGGCCCCATTAAATCCTAAACATAAACTATAAATACCAGCAAGCCTCTGAGCGGTTTTTATAAAGTTTATCATTGAGAAAATACATACTGCTTAATATCCTCTTCTTCAAATAAGCTTTCAACCTTCATATTTTGATTTGTTCTTGGTGGTGAAAACATCAAAACCACATAATCCAAATATCATACTACTACTTCCTACACATCTGTCAGAGTTTTGAAGATCAATGGAAGGTGACTGAAGTTTCAGTTGTTGGAGAACGCGGAGTTTTTCGTTGATCCATGTGAGATAGACGAATTCATAAAGTCGGGAGTTGGTACATTAGCATGTAATCTGGAGGGCTTTGAAAATTGCATCGAGAGTGCACGCAATCCAGGAGGGCTGTGAGAATTGCAGTCAGGAGGTCAGAAAGTACTAGTGATAGTCGAGTCTGGCGGACGTAAGTTCATAATTCGTTTATAGTAGATTGTTGACTGGTAAAGTGCCCGGAGTTTTATCCAGGTGGGGTTTCTCCATGATCATTCTGGTTGTTTATTTATTGCTTTCATATAACTACGAAAATTCAACTTAGAAAAATTGACTTGATTAATTAAGTATCTAGAGATAATTAATAGTGACTTGTTGCTATTAAATTATTAATTTTTAATTCCACATAATCACCTATTCACCCTCCATCTGGGTGTAATTTGGGTCGAATCTCGTAATTTCAATTAATATCTGAGCTACATTTCGATTCATGACCCATAAGTTAATTTAGATGAGTCAGTCTCTATCTTTGTCTCCTTTTTTCACAGAAGCAACTATGCTTACTGGAAAGTTCGAATGAAAGCATTTATTAAAGTATTGGATGCGCGTATTTGGATCAGTATACAAAATGGTTGGATTGCACCTTCATCTACTGTTACTGGTGTTGTTACACCTACGACATTTCTCTCTAGACCAAAGATCAAGTAGCTGATTGCAGCTGGAATAGTAAAGGGCTTCATACTCTATTTATGGATGTGTCTACAGAGGAGTTTAGGAGAGTGTCGATATGTGAAATAGCTAAAGAGGTTTAGGATATTTTAGAGACCACACTCAAGGGTACCAAAACTGTTAAGAACTCCAAACTGCTGCTGTTAACATCTAGGTTTGAAGAAATTAGAATGAAAGATGATGAATCGTTCGATGTAGGATCTCTCCAAACCTATGAACTCACCGTTTTTCAACCAAAGAAGGTTAAATCCATAGCCATGAACATTATTAGGGAAGAAGATAGTGAGTCTACTGATGTTGAGACCCTTAGGGACGACAAAATAGCTTATTTCATTAAGAAATTCCAAAAAATAATTAGGAATAGGAGAAAACCTCACGATAGGAAAAATGATGTCCCTAGTAAATTCTCGAAAGATAAGCATGAGAAGAGTAACCCTAGGACTTCTAGTAAGAAAATCGAGTCAGTTAGATGCCATGAGTGTCAGGGTTTTGGTCATTATATGAATGAATGTCATAATTTGAAAAAGGATTTGAATAAAAGAAGGGGTAAGGTATTAGCAGTGACTTTGAGTGATGATGAATCAAATTCGAGTGTTCAGAGTGATAAGGAGATAATTAAGATTAATGATGATTTGAGTGATGATGAATCAAATCTGATGAATCAAATTCTAGTGTTCGAGGATGACTATGAGGATGAGATCGATATTAATAAATCTTATCGACAGTTGTTTGAAGAGAGTCTTAAAATCAAGAAAGTCAATAAAGCCGTGCTAAAAAAGGTTAATGAACTTGAGAGAGAGAGAAACTTTTAGGTGACCTTCAAGATTCGACTAAAAATTTGGGTAAGTTGAAAATTGTTAATGAGAATCTAGAAGCTAAAGTTAAATCCTTAACAAGTGATCTAAAAAAAATCTAATACTCAACTTCATTCATTCATGATTGTTACTCATAAACTTGATAATTTGTTAGGGATGAACATGCTTGCTGAAAATAGGCACAATCTAGGATACGTTCAAACTGGTAATACTACTACTAGTACTTCCAAGACCACATTCGTCCCAACCACCATCAAAGCTAGGAATGCTACTAATCCTGAATCTAAAAGCAAGAATATTTTAGAATCGAGGCCTACTAGACAATGTAGGATCAATCATCCTATAAATCAGCGACAACCTCCGCGTGGGTTTGAGCCTAAGTTTATTCCCACCTGTCACCATTGTGGTGCACTGGGACACACAAGACTTAGGTATCGTAAACTCGCGACTAGTAGTAAAAGTTGGGATATCTCGAGCAAGGTTAACTTCCTCACCAATCAGGTGAGCCACTTAAATGAGATGATGAGTCAGTCAACTAGAATCACCTCTACTTCTAAGAAAGTTTAGGTTAAGAAAATGATATTCCTAGGTCTAATGATCGGTTGAATTGCTATGTTGTTCACGTTGCACTTAAAGCTCAAAATAACTCTTTGTGGTATCTTGGTAGTACATGTTCTAGACATGTGTGGTAGTAAAGCCTTGTTCTCTACTCTCAATGAGTGGAATGACCATATAGTTACTTTTGGAGACGGGGCTACCACACCTATCCTAGGTAAATGTACTTTTAATATATCTGAATTACCTGCTATCTCAGATGTGCTTTACGTGAAAGGTTTAAAGTCAAGTTTGTTAAGCATTAATCAATTATGTAACGCTGATTTTGAGGATAGTTTTGTCTAGAAAAGGTGTATTGTATATGATTCTACTGGTAACGTTATTCTCGAAGGTAAGAACTTCTGACATTTGTTATGAAGTTCTTCCTAATTTCAACTATGTGTGTGCAGTGTCAAGATTGATGTGGCAGAACTGTGCCATCAATGTCTTGGTCATATGAACTATAAGAATTTGTCTAAACTTACTAAGAAGGAGTTTGTTAATGGTTTACTTAAACTTGAAAATAATGAAAACATTTTGTATGGATCGTGTCTACATGGGAAACAGATTAGAATAAATTAAACAAACTTCTAAAATCTTGACAAACAAGTCGCTAGAATTACTCCATATGGACTTAATGGGACCATCTAGGACCGAGAGTCTTGGTGGTAAACGATATATTTAGTCTTGTCATATCTTTGTACAAAATGCTTAGAAATGAGAAAGACTTCACAATATCTAGAATTTGGAGTGATAATGGAAAAGAGTTTGAAAACTCTAATCGTGAGAACTGCCGGAGGAGGGAATCTGGCATGAGTTCTCATTGTCGATCACTACACAACAAAATGAAATTGTTGAAAGGAAAAATCGTGTGCTTCAAGAAATGGTTAGGGCCATGCTTCATGGTAAGGGACTAGCTATTCATTTCTAGGGTGAAGCTATCAACACTGTGTGTCACATAGTGAACATGGTTTACCTTAGACCTAAAACTGATAAAACACTTGAGTGTAGATCTCGTCATGGTAATCGAACCTAAAGAAACTTCAACTCACAATTTCTCACACGCTTCTAAAGGCCTAGAAACCTCCAATGAGGAGTTAAGTCTAATCATCCTAAGGAACCATCGTCTAGAGTTAAGTCTAATCATCCTATGGTAAATATTATTGGGGATTGAGATGAAGGGATGAGACTTCATAAGAGGGTTTTAAACAACCTGACATTTGCTAGTTATGTGTCTCAAATTGAGCCTAAAAAAGTCAAAGATGCCCTTCGTGATGAATGTTGGGTAAATGCGATGCATGAGGAGCTAAATCAATTTGTGAGAAACAAAGTATGACATTTAGTTCCTAGGCCTGATAATTCAGATTTTATAGGTACTAAGTAGATATTTAAGAATAAAACCAATGATCAAGGTATCATAACTCGAAACAAGGCTAGGTTGGTTGCCCAAGGATATACTCAGGTTGAAGGAGTTGATTTTGATGAAACATTTGCCCCGGTAGCTCGACTTGAATTCATTATAATTCTTCTGGTTGTTGCTTGCACTTTAGGATTCAAATTATACCAAATGGATGTCAAGAGTACTTTCTTGAATGGAATACTTTAGGACGAAGCCTATGTTGAACAACTTAAAGGATTTATTGATCCTAATTTCCATATTATGTCTATAGGTTGAATAAACCTTTATATGGTCTTAAACAAACTCATAGAGCTTGGCATGATAGACTTACTACATATCTCATGGAACATGATTTTTCAAGAGGTGGTGCGGATAGAACCCTATTCATCATACATATTGAGGAAATCATCACCATAGCTCAAATCTATGTCGATGACATCATTTTTGGTTCTCTTATTGATTCTTTTGCTCATGATTTCGCTGAATGCATGAAGCAAGAATTTGAGATGAATATGATTGGAAAATTAAACTACTCTCTAGGTCTCCAAGTTAAACAAACTAATGATAGGCTATTCATATCTCAATCGAAGTATACAACAAAACCTTGTCAAGCGTTTTGGGCTAGACAGTAAGAAACACACTAGAACCCCCGTGAGTACCAGTATCAAGTTAGGTCATGATCCTACATGTAAGAGTGTTGATCAGACACTGTACATGGGTATGTAGATAGTTTGCTTTATCTCACTGCTAGTAGACCAGACATAGCCTTTAGTGTAGGGGTTTGTGAGCACTTTCGAGCTGATACCAAGGAATGTCACCTGAGTGCCGTGTAACGTACCATTAGATATGTTGATTATAGGATCATGTACTCTTGGGACTCTAATCTTGATCTTGCTAGCTATTCCGATGCTATTGGGCTAGAAATGTCGATGACAGAAAAAGTACTTCTAGAGGCTATTTTTATGTTAATGCTAATCTTGTTGCTTGGATGAGTAAGAAACAAAATTCTATCTCATTGTCCATGGCAAAGGCTGAATACATAGCTGCGAAAAGTTACTACACTCAACTACTTTGGATAAAACAGATGTTGAGTGATTATGGAATTAAACTGGGTACTATATCCGTATTTTGTGATAACACTAGTGCCATTAATATTTCCAAAAATCCATTTCAACACTCTCGAACCAAACATATTGATATACGACATCGTTTTATTTGAGAAGTTATGGATAGGTATGTTGTAACTCTTGAGCATATCTCTACAGAGAACCAATTTGCCAACTTATTTACCAAACCATTAGATGGTCTATGATTTGAGTCTCTTAGGACGGCTATTGGTTTTTGTGTACCTCATTGATCAAGTATTTTTTGATGCATGCATCGTACTTGTTTATTTGTTTTCTATGAGAAAACTCATGCATATTTTATTTATTTATTTTTGTGTGTTTGACATGTCTTTTGTGTGCTTAGTACATTCATACTTTACATTAAAAATAAAATTTGAAAATTGAAAAAATTAAAAAATATAAAAAATGCGGGACACTGTTTTTATGGCATAATATACAATGTACTTGATTTTGTTGGTTGTGATCAAGCATGAGTTTTATTAATGAGCTATAACATTGTTTCCATTTCTGGCTTAGGTTATTTATTGAGTACTTAGTATATGTGTCTTCATATCATCTACAGTGCACACACTATGACATTGTTAGTGGGACACTACCGTGTGTGTGAGATTTGAGATGGCAATACCGGTAATAGAAAGCTCAATATCTTATGTTCTTTTTCGGAGCCTATTTGATTCGAGTAATTAAGATTGGGGATTTCTCATAACTTGGAGCATATTGTCAACCAACTTGGGTTAACCAGCCTAAAACTCGCTACATGGATAATTTTAGTAGTTTAATGGAGAAGAGCCGGCACTTAAGATGTGAAAATAATTATGAGCTTAAAAATTGAAAGATGTGAAAATATAATATGCTAAAAGTCAGGGGGAGAAAAAAAATTATCCATACAAAATGAGATTTTATGTATAGGTTCTAATGTGCTTTACTTGGTTTGCCTTTCATAAGTAGAGAAATACCATTATTGGCAATAGTGTTTCGCAAGTTCTTTCTAACAAAATTAAGGTTTGGAGTCCTACCACCAGAGGATTAGTAACGCTTTACACATATGAGTCACTTATACAATTTACTTCATGTTAACTTGAGGCATGTATGTGGGAATGGTTACTGTCCATTGCTCATACTTATGCATGCTAACAACTGTATTTTCGGGTTATTGTATGTTAATTCTTGGTCCCTTGTCATTTTGTAACAAAAAGGGGAAGTAGTATTTTTTATGATGGAGTAGATATTTTTGGATGTATATGATATTTTTGACTTGACATAATGTATCTAAAAAATTTTGACTGAAAGGCATTAAGTAATAATTTCAGCATTGTTAGATTAAGTTTTGATGTTTTGTAGTATCAATGTTTTCTTTTTGGTATGTTGGGTTGCATTGATATTACATCTTAATTTAGATTATGGTATGAAACTGAAATGATGTGTTACGAGATATAACTGTATGAATTGCTTTTACACTTATTACTGTTTCACGTGCTTTTACACTGGATGTTGAGTTGTTTATTTTAGGAAACAGGTTTACAAAGAAAAAGGAAAAAAGCACAATTCAATCAAGACATTAGTGTTACCTTGACTTTAAATTGTAGTTTGGTCACAGAATGCCAAAAGGTGAGCTTGTTAGGGCTTTGATGTAATTGCCAAGTCTGTAAACAAAAGGGACTTAAATTAATATGTTGTAAAAGTTAAGGAGTAAGTTGTAAATAGTAGAAATTGAGTTGTATTAGGTCTAGGGTTCGAGAATGTAAAAGAAGGAAAAACGACACTGCAATTTCGCTAGACTATCGACATGGCTTGGCTCGAGCGGCAGAAACAGTAACATTGTCGCTAGCCTGTCGCCAGGGCTTCGCTCGAGTGACGTACTGTTGCTTGTCCGTCGTCCAACTTTCACTCGAGCGACAGGGTTTCCCAAAAAAATTTAATTCGCATTTTTAAGACTTTTTATCCTACTCATTCAACCCCAAAACCTAAACTATAAATACCAAACACCTATGAGCGGTTTTTAGAAGGTTGATTATTGAAGAAAACTCATATTCCTTATCATCCTCTTGTTCCAATTCATCTATA
>CAIGRR010543830.1:0-10897 GCA_903798365.1 Fraxinus sp. 1973-6204 | reverse complement strand
TGCTCGACCGGGGCCTCAATGGCAAATTATTTTAACTTTTTTCGAAACAACCATATATATTTTCTTGCATTTGCCCATTTGCAGTTCCAATGGTAAGGTAAATACTGGTCTTGTGTGGAACCAGCAATGTTCAATGCATACTTGTACAAACACAAAAACCAATGATCTACCAATAAGCACGCGCTCAAGAAGGTGGTTCCTTACAAAGTTGCATCAAGTGCAAAAGGAAATGGCACTATAATTTGTTATTCATATGGAAATCTTAAAAATTAATGGAGTAAAGGCCTTTGGATGGACCTTATTTTACAGCTACAATACATCACAGCAACCTAATCTCCATAATCTAAGAGAAGGAAGCTAAAATCTTGCTCACTAACATTGTCCCGTCTCAATCAGTATATAGCAAACATGCATAGAGATTAGTAGCACTGGTGAAAACAAGAGAAGAATCCTCTTGGGTTGTTTTCCATTTGTGTGTCGCCATTGTCATCTCTCCCTGCCATCAAAGCGCTTGTGCCTGGAGATGCTGGTGGGAAGACAACATTCTCGGAAGTGAAAATCTTGGGTGGTTCAACAGGTTTGGGTGGTGAAATTCTTGAGAGGTAATGCAAAAGCATCTGTATTATCTGAGTGAAGTTGGGACGCTCATTTGGATCCTCCTTCCAGCATGAAGTCACGATTAAAGCCAAATCTTCAGGAAGATCATCAGCATTTGGCCTTACATTCTGAGAAGGTACAAATTTTAAGTAACAAATAATAGGCTAAAACACAAAACCCCATATACAAGCAGCCTTTTTAAAACACAATGAGAAGTCTTTCAGTTGCACTAACGAAGTTATCCTTAGAATCATCAAATCAGGGAAAGAAAAAAAAAATGAGAGGCAGCCAGACACTAAAAAGGGAGGCAGTGTATAAAGAAGAATCCTCAATGTTGTGATGAATTTCCCATTTCGGTGTCTTTTCTACATAAACTCAAATAAGGGTAGCATCTTTTCTACATATTAAGCCAACACATTGAACAAAATATTTGCATTTTATTGACTCGAGGCTATCTATACATTATACGATTTAAGAGAAGGGAATTACTTTAAAAGCAGCAGCATAGGCGGCCTGCAAATTTGACATGCCTTCGAAAGGTAACTTATTATGTATGAGCTCCCACAACACAATTGCAAAACTGTAAGCGTCCACCTTATGGTTATAATGCTTTTTCTCTCCATGACGAAGGGTGACTGTGCTATAGAGCTGCAACCATTAGCCAAAAAGGAAGAGATTTTCAATGATCCTGTTTATAAAAAAACAAAAGCAGAAAAAGAAAAAGAAACAGTATGAAGAGATAAGAAGAACAAAGGTTAATCGAACTACTTCTGGAGCCATCCAGCGATAGGTTCCAGTCTCAGCAGTCATCATCTCTGTCAATGATTCTTCTCTTGCCAAACCAAAATCCACCAGCTTAACAGTTTTATGGTCTGCTGTCAAGAGCAAGTTTTCTAGAGGAAAGAAAAACATTAACGAATGGATTAGATAGTTTCAGTGAAGAGGAAAGAGTAACTCGGGTATCATAAAATAACAATATTGCTACACATCTTTAGTCCATTCTGTACTTCCCAAGCATTTGAAGCTACTAAATGTCTGAAAGTAAGATCAGTAAACAAAGAGTCCTGCTCGCTTATTAAAAACAACTTTTTTATAAAAAAATATATTATATATTTCTTTCAGAACAAAACTTGTGTGAGAAACTGAGAAAGGCTTTTCTGCCAAAAGGATAATAATTGATTCTAAAGAACCTCTCTCCCCCAGTTAGGTACTGCATACAGACACTCAGCACCTACAATTTGAGTTCTGCTTCAGAGATTATGCATGTGAAATTCACAAATGTAGTGCAAGATATGTGATCTCAGTTGCAGACATCAATACAACAACAAAAATTTCTCAACTTTTTTCACGACATTCACATATTGATACCTTTCATATATTGTAAAATGTGCAAACTGTGTTCCCCTTGTTGGTTAATTAATTTATTTAATCGTGACAGAGAATTTCCGTAGTATTGTTTAATCCCAAGTTCTGAAAATAAGCTATCTTTCTGGTTCAACAACTGAGATAAACATATTTAAATAGTTTAAGAGGACTTGTTCATATAAACACTATATAACAGCAACAATGGTATACATACTATGAAAATATTTTCTCAAGCATTGAAAAAAATTTATCACGTCTTTCTTTTCACTGGCTGTATAATGAAATTCCTTTCCACGTGAAGGGTATTTCACACTTTAGTTGTTACCTAATCTTAGGCCCATTCAGTGCAGCTTCGACTACACCTTTTATTTATTTTCTAGTTCTTTAGTCTTTCGGGTCCACTTGAGTTAATGTGAAACTCTTACCAGGTTTAAGGTCACGGTGTATGATTCCATGCGAGTGTAAACATTCAAATGCACGAGCTATATCAAGTGCAAATTCAATAGCAACTCGCATATCTAAACACCTTGGCCGCCTGTTCAACAAAAATTTTCGCAGTGTACCACCAAGCAGAAGCTCGGTAACAATGACCATGACAGGTTCCTTGCAAGCCCCAATAAACTGTAGCGAAATAGGGTCAAAACCCAGGAAGAAATTCAATGTGAAATTCAGCATCCACACAAAAAGAATATTTTCTCTAATAAATGTACGCATACCATATACCACAGCATGCATAAGCACGAACACATATATGTTCATAAGTGATAGACACAGCATATGCAAACATATAAGATTAATTGTATTGAGCAGCCACATTTCACAGTTATTAGTTATTACACAAAGTCACCACTCTCTCTAGATGCGTACATGTTATTCATGGATGGATATACAGTATCAGCACACGTATGTATGTATATTCATATGCATGGCCGTACTAGGATGCAAACATCTCAACACTGTAATGAAAAGCTACTAGTTTGATAATCGACACAACCTTAACCATGTTTTTGTGTTGGACTTTGGATAACATAGCAACTTCTCTTGCAAATCTGGCCTCACTCTTGGCAACCTCTTCCGGTGTATCCCCTTTATTAACAATCTTGATAGCCACATTCTGGTTTCTGTATCTAAAAGATGGCCAACAAAAAAGGTTAGCTAACTGCTTCACAATGAAAGAAAACTGCTAACGCCCAACGGTCAAGCCTAATGACCTTATACAGCAGAAATCTGTATCTGAAATGCATTAATTCTAACATTTCAGAAACTGAAATATTGATAAGTTACAGAAGTTTCGAAGTGCTCATCTTCAGAGGTATTTAGAGGTCATGGTGGGTGTTTGAGCCCCCATTTTCCCATTATTATTTTCTTAAGATTGTATTTTGAAATAGTAAATTGTCGCATAATGCGTCTTTCAAAAAGAAGTAAAAGTTTTTTTTTATTTGCGTGTAATATTATTTTAATGAGAGAGAGAGAGATGTGATCTCATCCCAAGAGTGCCAAAGACGGCTTATTCCTCAGGCAAGGAGCGCTTCCTCTCAGCAATAGTGTCCCTACCCATGGTGAACTAAAATTATGGGTGCCCAAACATCCCCCCATATAAAACAATTGAAAAGGCACAACTTAGCTGAGTTAATAAAGTGCTCCTTGAAATCAATCAAAAGATTGTGTTAAATATACGCTTAAAAGCTTGAAATTGATGCTTATAATTTCTTAATTGAAATCTTCAATGAAGATTCAAACGTAACAATAAATTTCAACTTACTTTCCCTCGTACACTTTGGCATGAGCACCTTCTCCGATTTTTGGACCAACAAACAGAAGTTTCGGGTCAACCAACCATTTGGGTTCCAAATTAAATTCTGTTCCAGTGTAAAACCCAATCTCAGATCCCATTTTTCCCTAAATCTCTTACTCTAAACCCTCTAAATAAACGCAATCATCTTCAACTAGTCTCGATATCAAAACTTGAGCAATTTTCATACATTTGAAGTAAAACCCTCAAAAAACTATACTCACGAGCAATTGTGCCCAACTAAAGAAATGAAGTAGCAAAGTCCTTCACTGCCTAATATTTTTCCAACTGAATTAGACTGCGGCCAAAGTACGTGTTTTCATAGAATTCACCACCAAAAATTCTTTCAAAATGAAGCAGATCATCAATGGGTACAGGAAGCATAGAAGAACACTAAATAATCGAGAAAAATTCTCGAGTGGCTATTGGAAATTGAAAATATCACCGGGTATTGCTTGATCTGCAGAGATAATGTTGCGAAGAGAATTGAGTGTTTTGGAATAATAGGAGATGTCGACGGACTGTCTCAATTATTTTATAAATGATAAAATGATGACGAGCAGTATTTGGACCTCGTGCGTGGGGGTGGGGTGACCCGTTGAAGAAGATATGATATTTTTACAGAATAATCCAGAAATAATTAAACTTGTACACGAAATGCAACATTTTAATTTTGGGAGCACTATCCATAATAGACACATGACGGACACCCTCTCAATAGAGAGTCTACATGTGTTCATTATAGACATCCTTATATTATGGGCTATGTACCCATACCATAACCATTTAATTTTATTTAGGGCTCGTTTGGTAGATATTAAAATCAGATTAAAATTGAAAAATTAGTCGTTATTGTTGACTTTTATTAGATAAGTGAGACTCAATAACAATCATATTTTTAATTTTAATTGAATTTTAATCCATACTGAACGGGCCTTACTGTTTTCCTATGATTCGATTTGTCTGATGGATAGAGGGACGACTGTTATTAATTTAGCAAACACGAGAATCCATTGTATGATAAATTACTTAAACTCTAAAAGGAAATTTATGCTACGATATCGAAAATATTTCATTTAGTAATTTCATTACGATATGCTGAAGTATTCTATAGTGTGTACATGTAAATTAATTGTGCCACGGGATAGTAACAAGATAGTACACAAGCCAACGAACGTGACATTTTGTCTATCCACGTCTTGCTTTACAAATAATCTAGAAAAAATAACCAATCTATCAATTATAAACCAAAGGTCTATCATAATTGATGTTTTGCAAATAGTCAGGAAGGCTCAACTTTTCTCTCACATTGGGTTATCGACTGTAGAACTTGATTTTGTTCACACGGAAAAATTTCAACATTACAATGGATGTGACATTTCACTTTCTAGAGTGAGCATTGCTTCAAAAATAATCTTGTAGAAACAAATATTCTATTAATAATGATGTCGACGAGACTATGCAAATTTTCTCTTCATTCTCCGTATAGCAAATATGATTTTGTTCGTGTGAAAAAAAAATTCGCAATAAAGAACATATGACATTTCAATTAATCGAGTTTTGTTCTGAAAACAACCTTAAAAGAAACAATTATTCTACCAAATATGATGAACGAGGATTGCTCAACTTTACTCTCCCATCGGGTATCAAATTTTGTTTTGTTCACTTGAAAAAAATTGTACAACACGACGAATGCGAAATTTCACTTTAGAGTCATGTTTCGAAGATAATCTCAAAGAAGCAAATATTTTCCCAATTATAATGTCGGCCAAGACTGCATAATTTTTTCTCGCATTTTTTCGGATATCGAATTCGGGTTTTTTTACGTGGAAAAATTAATCCAACTAATTGTATTTAATCGAGCTTTGTTTTACAAATAATCGTGAAAACACAAATATTTTACTAATTATAACTCAACGAGGACTACATAACTTTTCTTTCCCATTTGCCGTGTGTCAAATTTGTTTTGTTCACAATGAAAAATCAATCCAACGAATGCAACGTTTCACTTAATCGTCATTAGAGATATTTTTAATTAAAACTGAATTATAATCACCAATAAAAAAAAAAAAAAAAAACCATATTTCTCAATATATGCATGTCGGTGGCAGAAATCAGAAGAAAATTCGTGTTAATCCTCAAAGTCAAGAGAAAATATTAAAAGAAATAATCAAATCATATAAATAAATGAAAGTCAACAGTTTGGTTGTGATCGCGATATTTGTTTGGAAAATGAAATTTGCAAAGGCAGTCGGTGAATTGACCATTCAATATTTTCTCAGTTTTACCTAAAAGTTTCATTAGTCGTAGACTGGTGATCAAACGGCCATAATTTACTCATCACATGATTGCATTACCTAACAATTTCATGGATAATTGATGTGAATAGGATTTGTTCGGTAGAGATTAAAATAAGATTAAAATTGAAAAATCAGTCGTTATTGTTGACTTTTATTAAACGAGTGGGATCCATTAACGGTCATATTTTCAATTTTAATCTAATTTTGAGCTGTACCAAACAAGCTCTAAATAAACGCATTAATATTTCAAAATTTTAACTTTTAAATAAAGTAATTTAACACTTTTAAGTTGTACATGTTTCGCTGCGTAGAATTTTCGTATAGAGGCTTGAGGAAGATAGAATTGTACGTAACCAATTGCTTAACTTAAAAAATTCAACTTAACGAGTGAAGGCAAAAAGAGAGTTATATCCCTTGTTTTATGCCATTTGTTTCAATTTTCCAACTCCAAAATATTATGATTAGAAAACTAGTGATTGATTTTACTATTTGCTCATTTGATGTCGAGTAAGAGTAAACAGTATGCGTCCATTGGCTAACATATAAGGGAAATTTCCATTTGTACAAATAAAAAAATTACAGAAGTCTTACAACCTCTCACACGATGGTGGGTCCCGCGCAATAAAAAAGTAAAAAAAAAAATTTACCCACCCACTCCCTTGTGAGTATATGTAAGCATTTGTATCTATACACGTAGCCTTGTTCATATATAAGAGCCTGTTTGTTATAAATTAAAATCAAATTTTTAGTACATTTTGATAAAGGTTAATGGAATGTGTGGTTGAAAAGTTGTGAATCTCATAAAATGTGTGGTTAAAATTAATTGTTGACTTTATTTTGAGATTAAAATTGAATTTTAATTTGTACCAAACATGGGCTAAATAATTTATAAATTATCTTCATCATCACATCTTTCAATAAATCGCATTGTTCACTTTTATTTAGCACATGTTTGGTACACATTAAAATTTTCATTTTCATTCTTCTACTCATTTTTAATCACACATTTATCAATAAAATAATATTTTTCATCACATCAATAAATTTTCTTTTTTTTTTCAACCACACATTTTTCATCAAACTACCATTCCATAATATATTCTTCCAAAATAATGTGGCTCAAACACATCCTTACTTATAAATTAATGAACCTCCAATTTTTTTTTGTTCCTAACACCGTGGGACCCATGTCCTTGACCATCTTTATTGAAAAAAATTAAAATACATTTTTTTATTTCACCACGCATTCTATAATAAAATAATATTACACGTAAATTCAAATTCTTCCTCATTTTTTAATCATGAATATTTCAAAAATTTACTATTTAAAAATATTTGATTTTAATGAGCCTAAACAAGGGCTAAGTGGTGTTCTAAATAATTATACTTCGGGTGTGTTTGAACCACATTATTTTAGAAAAATATATTTGACATAATATATTGATGAAGAATGTATGATTGAAAAATAAGGAAGTTTTTTTGATGTGATGAAAAATGTGTGATTGAAAATGAGTAAAAAAATTAGAATAAGAATTTTAATGTGGTTCAAACAGGGCTTAGGGCGTGTTCGGTAGAGATTAAAATTGAAAAAATAGCTGTTATTGTTGACTTTTATTAGACGAGTGGTACCCAATAGCGGTTATATTTTCAATTTTAATTTGATTTTAATCAATACCAAACAAGGCCTTAGACTTGGAGCTTGAAGAAAATGCCCCGCCGTTTAGGTGGGAAAATAAACAATCGACTCCACAATTGACCACCTAGGTGTGCATATGCGGATACCTTTTTATGCTTTTAGGATTACCGTTCATTTGTGATTTTATATCACATATCACTGTTAGATATATGGACAAAAAAGGTTTAAAATATAAGTCGTATTTATTGACTTGAATTGTACACAAGAGGACCAGTGGAAATTTTATTAAGCCCCTATTTGGACTACATTTTTTTTTTTCATTATCATTCTTCTACTCATTTTTAACCACACATTCTTTAATATAATAATATTTTTCATCACATCAATAATTTTTCCTTCTTTTTCAACCACATATTCCCCATCACATCAACCAAAAAAATGTATTCTTTTGAAAATAATGTGCACCAAACGGGGGCTAAATATAAAATATATCTATATATACAAATCAGTTCTGTACTTTCTGTATGATTTTTCTCATTCTTCTACTCATTTTCAACCACACATTCTTCAATAAAATAATATTTTTCATCACATCAATAACTTTTCCTTCTTTTTCAACCACATATTCCCCATCACATCAACCAAAAAAATGTATTCTTTTGAAAATAATGTGCACCAAATGGGGGCTAAATATAAATATCTCCATGAATCTTTTTGGAGAAGCAAAACTTCAATTCTAGGACAAGGGGAGTAAATAAGTATTTCCATGAATCTTTTTGGAGAAGCAAATGTAGTCAGTTGATATGTTTAAAATATATTCGTTCATGTGTTATTTGTATTGGAGAAGTAAATAGCAACAAAAATTTATTTCACTCCAGTTAAATTCGTAAACTCTCCCTCCTATTTCATCTCGTCCTCTCCAGCTCATACAAATAACCTAAAGAAATCCTAAAAATTTGGTCTTGCAGCATGATAATTTCTCTTAACCTATATTCCATTCTTTGTAAATAATTATGTAAAAGTTAATTTTGATTCTATTGCTCTTGCATGTTTACGCCCCATTTGAGATACATTCTTATTCATCTACACACAACACGTTTTTTCAATAAAATAATATTTTTCATCACATCAATAATTTTTTCTTCTTTTTCAATCACATATTCATCATTTGCATGGTGTGCCAAGATGCGTTTGATTAAATTTTTTGGCATAAAATTTTACTTCGATAATGATATAATAACAATATGTTCATTTTATTTAAAAAAAAAAAAAATCATAAAGGACAAATGGAAAAAAATCTAGATAATTAATTAAAATAATTTATTCATTTTCATATTAATATTAAATAAAATAAATACAAAAAAGAAAAAAAAAACTATTCTATCACTCGCATTTGTGCGGAACTATGCTCCGCAATATGCAGAGTGAATACTCCGCATAGTGCTGAGCAACTCCGCACTATGCGGAGCATTGGTGTCCGCGATGTGCGCAAATACTGTCACGGAGAGTTTTTTTTTTTTTCTTCTTCTCCAGCACTGAAGATAATAATTAATGCCCTCATATATTATGTTGGAAGATAGAAATATTGAATTTTTGGGTTATTTTGATATTCTATGAAGATTTTTTGATACAAAACTGACTTTAGCCTTGTTATTCTGTATATACATTCACAAGTATTGTTGAATTTTTGTGAGTTTACTTCAAGTCCTATTTCTTGTAGCTCACATTTAAATAGGTGGTTTACATATTTATTCTTTTCAGTTTTAGATCATTTATATCAAGTTCCTTCATGAATTGCTTTAGTTTGAGCCGACTGCTGTAGTATGAAAATTTTGTTAACTTATACTTATTATTATTAATGGTATTATTACTTCCATTCACTACAAAACATGTTTTTCTTCTATTTGAAGGTTCATATTTCCTCCCTATAGATTTGGATATGCTTGTCATCGAACAAATCAATCCACACATTGAAAGCACTTCCCATCCAAGTACTTCCCAAATTCCAAGAGAAATACATATAGATTCCATTTCCCACCAAGAAAATCGAAGGCAAGCAGATAAGATGAAACAAACTGAAATTCCACGTATTGGTCGTCATAAAAGGATACATAATTCTATGTTATCTAAAAATAATAATTCAGTTTCTACATGTTTTGATTCTAATGCTTCCACTCCAAATCAGGAATCAACTAATCAGCTTCATTCTAAATTAGAATGAAGTTTTGACTTATCGAATATACCAACCAATCCATATCTATTACCTACATTCACCTCCTGTCAATATTGTAGTGCACGAAAATTTTACAGAGAAACAAAAGAATTTTGTTGTTGTGATGGAAAAGTTAAACTTCTTATACTTGATTCACTTACTGAATTGTATTACATATTTACATCTAATATACATAAAAGTTCAACAAATAATCCACCTTAGCCAAATATAATTCTACCTACGAATAAAGCATAATTAATTCTGAACTATTTAAGATTTTGAGAATTATACCTTTAGTATTTGTGGAATATTTTCTAGTTCTTTTGTATTTTTCTTACGTGATTAGTGCCAAGCACGTATTCGGTACAAATTCTTTAAAATTTATTTTTCATTATATATTATTTCAATAAAATATTTTTAGGACAATTCCATTTGTACCGAAAATGTTACACCCTCTCATATGCGTTCGGGGCCCTCATAAATAAAAAAATCCCAAATGTGTGGTCTCCACACCCTATTGTGAGTGTAGATAAAAGATTAGGTAAAAAATTGAATGTAAATGTAGCATTGTTCATAATTTTTTTTCTACTTTTTAATCATTCTTTCTTAAAATAAATTACTTTCCACAAAATTCGCAAGTCCCTTGTTGAGCTCCATTTTTGGAAAAAAAAAAAAGTTTTGGAATAGTAAATTTTTTTAAAAAAATCTAATTAATAAATAGTGAAATATTTTAAGTTTATATGTAAAATTATTTTATAAGAAAACGTGTAATTAAGAAAGAATTTAACAACAATTTTTTTTTGAGAAGAAAGAAGCTAATGCCCTGTTTGAAATGCATTATTTTCTATGAAAGTTGGAAAACTTTTTTCCTTTTTCAACAAATGTAGTGTTTGATAGGGTTTATTTTTTAGGGAAGTGGTTTTCCACCAAGCAGCCTCATGCGCCTATTTTCTAGGAAATTGGTGAATTGGTTTTCTTGCCTTTTTTGTGGTAAA
>CAIGRR010543759.1:0-13388 GCA_903798365.1 Fraxinus sp. 1973-6204 | reverse complement strand
CTCTTTTTGCAGGTAGCAACCATTAGCCGGAGCAGACGAACCATCGCACTCTGTAAGGTAAACACGGCGCAAACATTTCACACCCAAATTTTTTTTTTTAGAAAAAATGGAATAAACATACAGAAGGCTCGACTTAGCAGTGGAGGTTCTCCTTCTTGATATTTCATCGGTGTCTCAGATCTTTGAACGAGGGTAGACTTCGTCACAATTCGGTGGTTCTGTATAAAAGCAGTTCGGTGCCGATTTCCTCCAGACGAAGGGATCGAAACTTCGTCGGAATCCGATGGTCTGTATAGAAGCAATGCGGCGATGGCGGCTTCCTCAAAATGAAGCGAATAAGCGTTGGTTTTTCAGTGCAGATATGGGAAAACAGTGAAAGAAGATGAAGAAATAAGTGCGATAGAGGCGATTGAGGAAAAGAGAGTACTTCACTACTTCGATTGAGTGCAGAAATGGGAAAAGACAGCAGAAATGGGGAAAGATTGAGTAGCACAGTGAACTTCGATTGAGTGATAAAATGAGGAAAGACTGTTCGGCGGCGACGAAGGCAAAGATTTGTTGATTGTCGAGAGAGAGGAGAGAGCGAGGGAAATTAGGGTTAAATCGAGTGAGAAGAGTGGACGAGAGAAATTAGGAAAGCCAAGCGTGTTTTTGTTATTTGTTCCCACAAAACGGCTCACTCGACTAACGCGGCTCAATCAACTTGGTTAGGCTTCGGTGACAAACGGCTTGTGAACAATGACACACCAACTCACTCTATTTATTTTGTAGGATGTAGGATAGGATTCATAAGATAATTATTTGATTAAAATATTAAATTTTTGAAGCTTATATGTTATCGTATTCATCAATTTTAAAAAATTATTTTTTTACATCAATCAACGTTGTGTGCACTTAGCTTTACTCAACCATTTACTTAGAAATCTTGCGTCCGTTGATTTTGGTGCTGGAGTAAACCTCCAGCAATGGCGGTTTCATTATCTCTGGTAAAAACTCCGCCTCTCTCTCCGCCCCACAGCAACTGCGTTAGTTCGTTTTGCCCCAAATTTCCTCACAGTTTGCCCTCAAAATGCAACTGCAAAACTCGCCGCCGCCCGCAATTCGTCATCACTTTCTCTTATAGTAAGCAGCTCAAATTCCCGATATGCATTAATTTTTTCGTCTCATTCCTTGTCTACTTTGCAAAAAGAAAAGAAACTAAATCTCATCTATGCTGATTGCTGAGTCTTGGGTTTTTTCTTAATTATTCACTGTCTTCATATTTAAGCGACCTGGTATTTTACCCTTGACTCGTCCCCTTGTTTGTTTTAGAACACTAATTTTAGAATCTAAGTGCGTGTGCGAGCTGCTGTTCGTTTGAGCTTATTTGGTATTGATTGTTATTTTCGCATATAAGCAATTTGGAATTTTAACACTATAAAATGATATATCAGAATCAAAGAATGGAGTTGTTGCTACTGACA
Source organism: Fraxinus sp. 1973-6204 (assembly GCA_903798365.1). Lineage (NCBI taxonomy): Eukaryota > Viridiplantae > Streptophyta > Magnoliopsida > Lamiales > Oleaceae > Fraxinus > Fraxinus sp. 1973-6204. The sequence goes on along the minus strand of CAIGRR010543759.1, from coordinate 11,925 downwards.
AGAAAAGGGAATTGCTTGAAAGTTACGGCCTTAATCCCGACGAGTTTTTATCGGAACCCTCTCCCAAGGTCGATTTCTCTCTCATTATCCTTTTTTTTTTATTAAATGCAAGCGTGGATATTTGTATGTGATATGAGTGAAGTGTATTGAGTGATTATTTATTTATTTTTTTCCATTTATAGATGAAGAGGAAAAAAGAGCGCACCAAGACGGGAATGGGAAATGAACTTTTGGAGGATCCGAAACCTACCAGGGATACTCACAAATTGCTTCAGGTTTGAATAAACTAAGAAAAGCATTAGTCTTCATATCAAGTAGAGGATTTCTTCTCAAAACTGTTAGATTGATAAGTGTGCTTAAAAGAACTAAAATAAAAGCTATTGGAATGAGCATATTAGGCATTTGTTATCTGGATGTAAAATTCTTTTCCCTGAGTTCACTGTGAAGTTAAGCTTATAAATAGAAGGACAAAAAGGATCACGGAAGGATAATATTCGGCCAGCTTACTTTAACGACATAATGCTTGATGTGTGCTCAAGCATTACTCTTCAGCAGTTTAGATGTAAGACAAACTGTGATGTATTGTTGTTTGGTTTGCTACTGCACAAAATGAGCTGGACGTCAACTTCTCATTTGAAGTATATAATTACAGCAGAAGATATTTGTTACTCTTTGTATGTGGACCTTTAAATATGGGTTTTGTCTGGGAAATAATTTTCGCATGAACCTTCATGGCTATTTAGGTTCTTGGGGGGACCGCTCGGAGAAAGAAATTGCTCTCACCAAAGGGCATGGATGTGCGACCAATGATGGAAGTTGTAAAGGGAGCGGCTTTCAGCATATTGCAGGTGAATCCTGTTTAGAAATTTGAACACAATTTTCCTCTTTTAATTGGATAAGGTGTTTTGAGTTCTTTATTTGCACTGGAACAATTAGAAAGCAAAGAGTGGTGTAATACTTCTACTTGGTTATTAAGAACTTGCTGTTTTATCTTTGTGGAGGCCGCTGGTGGCTGTCCTGCATCTCTGAGGCCTGGACGCTGGTTGGACTTGTATAGTGGTACAGGATCTGTTGGTATTGAAGCTATCAGTCGAGGATGCTCTGAGGTGCCCCTACTAATTCTTTAAGTTTATTTTTCTAAACTTACAGCTTGATTTGATTCCTTTACTCTTTGCTAAATAGTTATGATCTTGAATTGATTACTTTTCTTTTATTTTTGTTGAATATGATTCAAGGATCTTGAAGATGCTCCTTGTCTGTTATATATTACCATTTGACTTGGGATAATCTTTTGGCTTGGGTCTTTCCTTGACCTGGTTTTAGTGTTTGATCTAAACTCAATTCCTGTCTTCATTTGCATACTCCCAGGCGCATTTTGTCGAAATGGATCCTTGGGTTATCTCGGATGTTCTACGGCCAAATTTAGAATCAACTGGTTTTCTTGACGCGTCGGTTATACATGCTGTTTGTGTTGAAAATTTCTTGAAACGTGCAGAACAGTTATTAGGTACATATTTTCCTTCCCCAGTCTTCTCCATATAGTCGAAAGAAGTGAACTGCAGTATTCTAAAGAACCAATACATAATGCATTTAATTTACATTTTAAAGATCATTACATTATTGTACATAATTGCTGTGAACTGAATTGCAAAATGTTGTAACGAGAATTAAGTCAAATTAATTACATTTCTTCTAGGTGATCCACCATCGTATATTGTTGCACTACTCTTGTTGTATAGTGTTCTTACGTTTAAGGATCTGTTTGATGTAGGTAAAAATGGAGAATTTGATTACATAAGTGTTACACCTCCATATATGCTTGTAGATTATGCAGCACTGATGAATCAAATTTCGAATTCATCAGTAATTGGAGAGAATACCTTTATAGTAAGTCGGCTCCATTTCTTTTATTGGACACAACCCTCTGCTCCTTTTCTTTTAATCTGTTATAAACACCCAATACGTTTCAGCTGGTTGAGTATCCATTGAGAACTGACATGTTGGATTCATGTGGCTGCCTTGTAAAGGTATGTTGCACATCTCTTTATCGAATAAGTTTATATTTAATTTCATCTTATGTAATGAATTCAGTTAGTTAATCGATTGCTTGATTATTTTGACAACGTAGATAGCTGATCGGCGATTTGGTCGAACCCATCTAGCAATATATGGACCAAAGTGGGCTCAGAAGAAGAAAGTCAGAGACATGAGGACAGTTGTAACATAATTTGGTATTCTGTGGGTTGAAATTCTGTTCTTGTCCAAACGTAGTGATGTATATCACAGTCGAGCCATGAATGGCATGCTAAATGCTGTCACACGTCTCCTGTTTTTTAACCAGGTCACTGACTAGCATGATTGTAGATACATTGTCAACCGAAGTCACAAATCAAGACCAACATATTCCAAGGTAACTTATTTTTAATTTTGATAAAAGAACACGATCCCCAATCAGCAATTCACTCAGAAAGTCAAGCTTGGCATGCCCATCAGGCCAACAAAGTCATTGTCAAACCAGTTTGGGATCGATAAGTTTCCAATTTTTCTTCGTCAACAAAAAATCATATTCACCCTAATAACAATCGAGTCAAAAAAAGAATTATGTCACAATGCAATAAATTCTACGCATCATTTTCAGTTCAAGTATAAAATTTAAGGGTCCGTTTGATTACAAAGGTGGAATTTGGATGGAAAGAAAATGCTTTACTTGTTTTATTAGGAATTGTAATTAATTGTGTTTGATTGGTATAATTTTCCACCTGAAAAATGTTGAAAATTTGATGTTCGTTTGCTTTGTTTTTCATGAAAATTGTCATTTAAAGTGATAAATTTTTTTATCATTGGATCTAGCATTTATTCCAATTGTCAAAAAAAAAAAAAGATTAAAAAAAAATATCATAATTCATCATTCGTTTGTCTTTGTTTTGCATGAAAATTGTCAATAAAAGTGATAAATTTTTTTACTATTATGTTTAAAAAAATTTCCAATTGTTAAAAAAAAAAAAAATAGCGTGAAATCTTTTTCCTCCAAAAGCTGGAAAGTAAGCGCGTGGGTGGAGAAGGTGGACTGTCAAATGGCGCAAAATTTGGAAAATGAAAAATATTTTTCAAGTTCCATGAAAAATATTGCCTATCAAACGGAGTTCCATTTTCCAAGTTTCATGGAAAATATTGTCTATCAAGCAGGACACAAGTTTATAAAAAAATGAAAAATATAATAGCTAAGAAGTTTACTGGAGGAACATAAATGGGAAATGAGGGTGAAAATATCAAAATATACAACATTTGTGAAAAATTTCAGGGCTATAATTAGACCAGCAAATAAAAATTAAGAACCATCACAAGTAGCTTTTTCTTAGTATAAAATTTCTAACAAGATTACACTTACTCACGTTATCATATTATACAAAATACAGTCATAATATGGCACGGGTTTTAGAGCAAGGATCGTGAGAGAGCAAAGCGTACCACTCAAAAAGTAAAATAAAAAACTGTCTGCTTCTGGGAATTTACCATGGAAATTTCTGCAAGACTCTTCACAGATATCCCAAAGTCAAACGGGACTTTCCGTATCTTGCTTTCGAAAAAGTAGGGGAAATTCGTCGTACTGTTCTGAGAAACCGTGTTCCTCGGCCATGCTTTTCAGTGATTCATAGACCTGATACATAGACCACCTATCCCTGGGCCGAGAAATGACACAATTACATGCTATTCTCAAGAACCTCACGATATCCTCGTCATTGCCCTTTCCGCACAGGCTTTTATCGATAGCATCTTTGATTCGAGCATAACCCGAGAGCTGGTTGACCCAGTCCACTAAATTACATTTAAATCGTTCGCCGGACATTCGGACTTCAAGAGCTTTTTGCCCCGTTGCTAACTCAAGAAGTACAACCCCGAAACTGTAAACATCCCCTTTAAGAGAAGCTACCATTGTGTTCGAGTACTCGGGTGCTACATATCCAAATTCACCTGAATCCCCATTGATGAAACTGCTCTCATCAGATTCTGAAGAAGTCGAGAGTCTTGCCAAACCAAAGTCCATTATCCTAGGATCAAAATCCTCATCGAGGAGAATAATGCTGGAGCTAATGTTTTGATGCAATATAGGAGGATTGCAACCATGATGAAGCCACGCAAGTCCTCGTGCAGCACCCAAACCGATTCTAAACCTAGTTGTCCAATCCAAAGCACCCGCATTACGATTCAAAATCGAAAACAAAGTCCCATTAGACAGATGTTTATAAACCAAAAGCTTCTCCTCCTCCACCAAGCAAAACCCCAATAGAGGCACCAAATTCGGATGCCTAAGTTGCCCTAACCTATTCATCTCCATCCTAAACTGTTTCTCCCCCATCTTACAAGTATTGAGCCACTTAATCGCAAGTGCCGACCCGTCCGGCAAAACCGCCTTGTAAGTCGTCCCTGTACTAGTCGAGACTATAACATTTTCCGCACTAAAACCATTCGTGGCCGCCAATAAATCCGCCAACTTAACCTTCACTAATGGTTTTTGAAACAATATAACTTGAGTAAGCTTGTGAGCACTCAATCTTTCAACCCAACTGCTAGTTTCATCTCTCCCTTCAATCCCATATCCTCTCTTTCTTTTCTTACTAAAACACCACCACCATAAACCAAACCCTAACAACAGAGAACCTGCGGCACCAAAAACCCCGGCCGCTATAATAATTGCCAAATTCTTCTTACTCAAGCCCCCACATTTTCCCAAAGATCCTCCACAAAGTCCACTGTTCCCGCCAAAATCAAGCTCCAAATCATACTTAAACTCGGGAACTCTCCCAGACAAATCATTATTAGCAACAGTAAAATTTTTCAACCTTCCTAAACTCGAAAACTGAATCGGAATATTCCCAGACAATCTATTATCATCCAAAATCAAGTGATTCAAATACGCGCAATTGGCGAGATCAGCTGGGATTTCACCAGATAATTCATTATGGGACAAATCTAAAGTAACCAAATAAGGCACCCAAGTACAAATTTGAGGTGGGATCGAACCGGAGAGGGTATTACCAGAGAGATCGAGAGTCTGGAGGTTGTGGCAGAACTGTAAAGAAGCCGGGATTTTCCCGGCAAGGCTGGAGTCCCGGAGTTGCAGGCTGAAAAGCCGATTTTCGCGGTCGTTCCAGCACGTAACCCCGTCAAAATTACAGATAAATCCAACGGAAGAATTCGAGAACGTCCACGAATTAAGCTTCCCTGTTGGGTCAGTCAATGAGTTTTTAACTTCCTGCAAGCACTTAATGTCGTCTTCTGAGAAAACCCAGTTGGAAAAAAGCAGGAAAATTAGCAGAAGAAAAGTGAATATGGATCTGCATAGAGGAGGAAGCATAATTATCGATAAGGGAGAAGAAACCGGTGGGTTTTGCTGTTGTGGAATTTTGTTGGGGTCCTTTGTTGAATGGATACAGGAAAATTTAAGTGGTTTTCCAAATGTAAAAACAAGAACGGCATTTTGATATGACTTTGGTCCGTGTGGAATGGTTTTTGTAGATATTAACGTTAGTGCGTTTGACGATCGTTATCGTAGAAAAAATAGTTTTAAATAGTATTTTCAAAAAAATGTATAATTAAAAGTAGGAAAGTTTTTTTTGATACACGTGTAGAATATTTTATCGTTTTAGTTTATTATTGAAAATGGTCCTATAACAAATCATCCCGTTTGACCCGTCATTCCAAAAATTTATTATTCTCTTTTTTATATTTCAACCACACAATCATCGATAAAATAATATTAAACGTAAATTAAAAATTTGTCTTTCTTTTTTAACTACACATTTTTCAAAAAAAAATATTATTTTAAAAATTATAATATGAAATAATGGGGGGACAAACAGGGCATAACGTATATGTAACGGGAATTTACTAATTTTCAGTCAAAGCTTTATGACTTTGGTCCGTGTGGAATGGTTTTTGTAGATATTAACGTTAGTGCGTTTGACTATCGTTATCGTAGAAAAAAATAGTTTTAAATAGTATTTTCAAAAGAAATGTACAATTAAAAATAGGAAAGTTTTTTTTTGATACACGTGTAGAATATTTTATCGTTTTAATTTATTATTGAAAATGGTCCTATAACAAATCATCTCGTTTGGCCCCGTCATTCCAAAAATTTATTATTCTCTTTTTTTATATTTCAACCACATAATCATCAATAAAATAATATTAAACGTAAATTAAAAATTTGTCCTTCTTTTTTAACTACACATTTTTTTTTTAAAATATTATTTTAAAAATTATGAAATAATGGGAGGGGGGGGGGGGGCACTCAAACAGGGGCATAACGTATACGTAACGGGAATTTACTAATTTTCAGTCAAAGCTTTGATGTGGAGAATACTTACTAAAGTAGGACTTACAGGAATTTTGAAGGGAAAATTACACCTAGGCATGATTTTAAAATCTGATTATCATAAATTAACTTATTAAAGAACTTTTTAAACACCAATACTCCTACCCTCCTTATAAGTTTTAGGCCCAAATCTAAAAATCAGTCATAAAAAGTTTGGCAATGGCGGAGCCAACCATCGAGTCGAAGAATTTCGCTGCAAATCCAACTTGCAAAACCTGATCCACCCTCCATAGCATCAGACCCACCTCCGAACCCTAACCCTAGCATGTTGTCGCTGTCGTCAGTTCTATATCCTCCGCAACATGGTAACATTCTGGGCCTTCCTCTTCCGTCAATGCATCAAGGGGAGTCATTCATTTTGTCAAGAGTGACGATAGCTTTCACGATGAGAGAAGAGAAGACATTTTCATAGCAATTGTTTTTCTGTTGTCTGTGATAGTTTGAGAATGACAATCAAGTAGAATGATTTTACTTTCGTTTCTAATGTTTTCTTTTTTGGGTTAATTTAACAAACAGTCACTGAACTTATTTAAAAATTACAAAATGGTCACTAAAGTTTAAAACTTGCAGAAACGGTCACGAAGTTTCATGCGTTTTCACAAACAGTCACTGAACTTTTAATTTATTTCACAAACAGTTACTAAAGGACTGTTATGATTTTAATTCAAACTTAAAGACAAAAACACATGGACATAGAAGTTTGACCACCTCAAGTGTCTAATGTGGCACTTAATAGCAAGAAATTTGCACTTGAGATGGTCAAATTTCTATGTCCACGTGTTTTTATCCTTTAAGTTTGAATTAAAATCATAAGGGTTCTTTTGTGAAATAAATTAAAATTTCAGTGACCGTTTTGTAATTTTTAGGTAAGTTCAGTAACCGTTTGTGAAATTAACCCTTTCTTTTTTATTTGATAGTAAGCTAACTGCTAAAGGAGGAAATTGCCTAAGCAGACAAAATGTTTACTATTTCGAGTTAATATCAAGACCTATTGAATTGCTAGCAAGAAGTTTTCCAATCATAAGAAGTACAACATGGCCGCGTTTTTCATTGCCTCAAGGTGATGGTGGTGGTTGTGTATTGGAGGGGGAGGGGGAGGGGGAGGTGGAGGTGGTGATGGTGATGGTGGGGAGTTGTAGATTTTCAAGTACAAGTGGTGGGTGGGTGGGTGGGTGGGGTGGGGATGGATTGTGATCAATTTTAATTGGATAATTTCTGATTAATAAATAATTCGTGACTTATTAAAATATTTAATTTGCGATTAAATATGTAATTGTGTCCACAAATTTATGTCTTTGAGATTGTGATTTGAAACCTTGCTAATGTCATCTGTCTTAACATCACTCGTCCTAATATTGTTTAAGATATACTTATGTTAGTAGATTTACGAGGGCTTCCTCCTCTATTCATTATGCTGCTATTCTTTGAATCTTTGCCATGTCAAAGGGATCTTGTTCCATGGCCTTTACTTTCTCTCATCTATATCATTTAATTTATGGGCTTATCCTAATTCTAATTGGGCTGGTGATCCTATTGATCATCTTTCTGACACTTGTTATTACTTTCTCTTAGATTCATCTCTTATCTCTTGAAAAGTAATAATTAATATGTTGTTGCTTGCTCGGCCATCGAAGCTGAGCATGCATAGATAGAGATTAATTTTCACTTTGTTCGTCATCATCTTTGTCATGATACCCTATTGCTACGATCTGTCTTCTGCTAACCAACTTGTTGATGTGCTCGTCAAATCTCGTTCTCTTGGTCGCTCAAGGGATGTCATTTCCAAACTCCAATTGGATGTTAAATATACTGTATTTGACATAGAATAATTTATATTTGGCATAGAACATTGGTTTATCATTCCTTATTCTTTTTCATGTAACTAGCTGATTCTTTTTTAGATGTCTTCCTATGGCCATAAAAGGGGAGTATCTTTTACAACGTGAATATAGAAAATAAAATTCATTCTTTTATATTTTCCACAACATCCTTGAGACGAAGATTAAGGACATGCTGAAAAAGTTCGACACAAGCCCGACTCCATTCAACATGCTATCCAACTATTAAAATATGGTATGGAAAGCTGAAAATACGTTCTGCTAGGAAGTCTAAGTACATGTGTGTGTTAATGGATAAATTTCACATTAGTTAAATATCGTAATATAGATCAATATATGTGAGATTGAGCTATATACTTCTTAACAATATTAATATTTAAAGATGGAACACCAATTTTTAATATGATATCGAAGCTTATTAAGCTCAAACGAACTATTCAATTCGATTAAGACTCAAAAAAGCACATGCATTTAAATATTGGTTACTTAAACGAGCCGTCATTTCGATGGACATGAAAAGGTATAAATATCACGTCGATTAAATACTGAAGTATAAGTAAGCAAATAAGAAGTTGTTCTGCTCATCTTAAGAGCAAATCCGAAAGACTATATTTTTATAGAGCATATTTAGCAAGTTAGAGAGTATAAATTTAAAAACACCAATAAGTTTTTATTTTTATTTTTAACACTTAATTTTACCTCTCAAAAAAATTTATTTATTATTTTTTATATCTTTTATTTTCACTAATTTCCCTCCAAATTATTTATTATTTTTCTCATTATGAAAATTGAAATATTTTGAATGCATTTTATTATAGATAGTAGATTTGATTATTCAAATTTGAAGAACTAAAATCACTCTCTAATTTAAAATATTAATTTGAAGAGTCTTTTTGAGTATAACTTTAATAATTGAATCTTTAAAATAGAGAAGATCTTACATTTAAAGAGTTTTGAAAATAATAATAAGATTGATCTTTTAAGATGAAAGTCAAAACTTTAATTTGTGATAACTTTCTAGCCCATATTTGATTTACATTCTTGAAAAATGCATTATTCTTCTACTCATTTTGACTATATATTTATCAATAAAATAATATTACACGCAAATTCAAAAACATTTCCTTATTTTTGAACCACATATTTTCCATCACATCACTTGAAAAAATGCCTTTTTTTCTCCAAAATGTGTATCAAACACACTCCAGTTTATTATTTTGCAAGGATGAATTCTCATTTTGATACCAGATGCAATGCCTCATTCATTAGCTCTATCGGGCGCCGTGATTTGCTAATTGCAGTTTGCATTTCTCCTTCGTAAAATAGACACATTCTTGATATAAATCGTATTTAAATATGTTTTGTTTGAACCGGTGTTGTCCCATCCGTCTGATACGACATTATTTAAAAAAACAAATTCATGCATACTCATTTTCAACTAAGAATAAAATATTTTGCACATAAATTCAAATTTTTTAATACTTTTTAACCACACATACTTCGAAAATTACTATTTAAGACATCATTTTTCCCAAATAATGATTACCAAACAGGAACTATGTTGTACATTAGTATTGTGTCATGTGTCAACGACCATCCCAAATTCGTGTGAGCTTATTCGCTGCTACATTATATTGGTGCTTGTGTCATGTGTTCCCAATTTGTGTGGGCGTATTCGCTGCTACATTATATTGGTAATTTTGTCTGATACGACCAATTTAATTGTGGACACACTTTGTAAAATCTAAGTCCCTATTTGGCAAATATTAAAATTAGATTTTTAGTAGATTTTGATAAAAGTTGATGAAATGTGTGATTGAAAAGTTATAGATCCCATTAAATATATGCTTAAAATTAATTATTGATTTTAAGTTGAGATTTTAATTGAATTTTAATCCGAATATGGGCTAAATAAAATGTCTCATCTCGTTCCTTTTTATCATTGGCAGGGCATTTTAAAAAAGCAACACACACTTGTCTTACAAAATTACCATCTTAACTCCTAATGTTGTACAATAGATAGATCCTTTGCTTGATACTTTTAATCCCTTAGCTTCGTTTCCCTTCTCAATTCAACCACGGTAATGTTACGAGTAATTGATACTTGACCAAAATAACAATATTACATTCTTGAATTGTTATATATAACATATGTAATCTGAATTCTAAATAAGTAAATGTGATTTACTCAATCGACCACAAATTGTGGCTCAAAAAGTAATAATAATAATTAGGTCGAAAATGTTTGGTAAACGTAAAGACCTATCCGAGAAGTTATCCCACTCTTTGAAAGGTTGGTGAGTGATATTTGGGCTACAAGAGCCCATACCTTGCAAATCCAAAAGCCCAATAGTTTTAAGAGTAATGTTATTTATCACGATGATAGAGTATTGATGATACGACAATTAATTATCTATCACATTTTCTCTCTCTGTCCTCTCCCCCAGTTTCATAAAAAATGAACTGTCTAATCACATTATTTCACATAGATAGTCACATCATCGTTGTTTCATCATCACAATGATATATAGGAACAATACATATACCAAGCAGTTACATTACACCATTTCAAAACTACAACATATGATTTACAATTTCAAAAATCAGGATCCAATTTGATATATTATATATGTTTTTAATATATATAGAATATATATAAACTATGAATGATTATCTGCACCCTGAAATTAAGGAATTCGTTACAATTTGTAACCTGGATTCTTCTCAAACATACCATTTGCAATTCCATGGATGCAAAAAAATCCCGAACGACACCATTGTTCTCTGCAATTGGAGTTCTACGGTCGACAAGGTCAAAGAATCCGAAAAATTATCCAATTCAAAGTCAGTCTGCGTTCCCGGTCACAACAAAGGTACGTTTCTATATTCCATTTTTCATATGTAATTGCCTAATTGACGTTCACGTTGCCTGTGTTGAAAAAAAAAATCCTCACAATTATAAACGGGTCACAATGGCAGATTACAAAAACATGAATCCCAACAGTTTATCGGTTTGATTGCAAACGTAATTGTACCATCATAGTTTCTGAATATTATCAATGTGTCCCAGGAATGGATTCTGTTATGAAAATTTGTCTATATGACCGTTATTTCTTCAACTCATTGGAAATTAAACATGTGATCGAAATGTAATCATTTGTGATGCTATGTAGGTTACAAGTCTCGTTTGTGGTTATCACGCCTGTGAGTAGTTATCGTTTTTGGTGGTAGTCACATAATATGGTATTTTAGAGCCAGACAATTAATGACATGCATCACAGAAAATCTTTGTGACTTGACTGTATATGTGTGACCATGATTGGAATCTGGAATAAAATTGATGCTCGACTTTGGACTTATATGTAACCAAAATTTAATGTTGTGACAGAAATGTATCATTTGTGACCAATGTTGTGAAGTGAAACGACATTTACACGTCGTTTGTGACCTAGATGTTAGTGACTTGTGACCTTACTATTATATGTTTCTGATAGTGTCATTTTCATTTTCCACAGCAATAGGTTATTTTCATGTGTGCTTGGTGTACGGAGAAGAATCAACTTTGGTGTTGCTCGATCATAATTGCTCTTATGTGCACCTTGTGGATACAGTTATGACAGAGTTCGAATTCGATCCTAATAAAATGGCAGTCACAATGAACTACAGATTGAAGCTTGATCTACCTCCAGTCAGAATAAGTAATGACAGCAA
>CAIGRR010543710.1:0-15061 GCA_903798365.1 Fraxinus sp. 1973-6204 | reverse complement strand
AAAAAAAAAAAGGAAATAGCGGATCGCACCGATGTGAGGGAGGGAAGACAGAGAAACGATCCGTCGTAGTGAGGGAGAGAAGAGGGAGAAGTGAACCGTCGCAGTGAGGGAGAAACGAGGGGGAGAAACGAATCGCTAGCACTCGAAGGGACCCGTCGCAGTGAGGGAGATGAACGAAAACGCTGGCGCTCGAAGCGGCGCCGCTTCGAGGTTTGACAGTGTGAAATGGAAGGCGGCGGCGGGCGATGAGGTTGCTGTGTCGTTGTGAGTGGTGAGAGAGGAGAAAAAGAGGTGACAGCGAGAGACGGGAGGTGAGAGTGGAGTGGAGAGGAGAGGAGATTGGTTCAAATGATTTTAGGGTTTGGGATGAAATGATTTTATTCCATATAGATATAAAAATAAAAATAAAAAAAATGTTTTTAAATTATTAACTAAAACCTGATTTTTAAAATGTTGAACTTGTGATTGGATTTGTGAAATTGGAAATCTAATTCTAGGGGTAGGTGTAATTTCCTCATTTTAAATTGGAGTTAAAATATTGGATCTTATTTAACCCTTGTTTGGTCTTCGTTAAAATAAAATTTTGAGAAAATATATTTTGGAATAGTAATTTTGTTTTCTTTTGAAGAATGAATAGTTAAAAAATATGGAATTTTTTTGAATTTACGTGTAATATATTTTATTAAAAAAGTGGGATTAAAAATAAGAGAGAAAAATGCATTTTTGAAATAAAAAAGTCCAAACAAGGGCTTATATTTGGTACAAATTTAATTAAAGCAGAAGTAGAACGTGCATTATGTTTTATTGTTAAATACAAAATTTAATTTTCGAATAAGCATAAAAGAACAGGAAAAAAAAAGGTAAAAAATTAATCATAAACTTATCTGAAAATAGATAAAGGCGATGCTCAGTATCATGCAAATAATGCATGTTTGGCTAAGCTTTAAAAAATCCTTAAAATTTTGTTTGGTTGTGCCAAAAAGGTTGAAACTAAAGTAAAACTTACTTTCAAGTTCTCAAANTCATAAACTTATCTGAAAATAGATAAAGGCGATGCTCAGTATCATGCAAATATTGCATGTTTGGCTAAGCTTTAAAAAATCCTTAAAATTTTGTTTGGTTGTGCCAAAAAGGTTGAAACTAAAGTAAAACTTACTTTCAAGTTCTCAAATTTGATTTTCAGAGTTACTCAAACATACTTTTTAAGATATCTCAAATGTTCGGAGTTTCCATTGTTCGTCATTCTCAATAGTTGAATGGCGCGGTCTTTTCATCAAATTATTCTTTTTCCGATGCTACAAATTGAAGAAATCGTAGGGCTTGCACAATAATGAAATGTTGGAGACCAATTTGCTCATGTTCAGCGGTGGAGAACCAATTTACTAATCAAACAATAGAATGGAACCAATATGCAAGTTTTCCGAAAGAGAATAGGAACTTGTTAGACTTGTGTGTTCTTTCATGCCCTGTGAATGGTTATCAATACGCACAGATTACACCATTTCGATTTTCGAGCGTGTATGACTTAGCTTAAATGCCAAAATGAATAGTTTCTTTTTGACTAGGCAGTATAAAAAGTGATACTACCAAAATAAGCCAGTTTCTTCTGTAGAAGAAATAAGGCCAAACATGCTCTAGAAGTCGAGGTGATGGAGCTAAAGCAAATAGCATTGACTGAAAATGTTGAATACAATTAAGGCAACCACCCCCGAAGAAAGAAATATATTCAGGTTGTTTATAATTCAAGATTTAACGATCAATTCCTTCAATCTTGTCTTCAACTTCAGAGTATAGCTGTCTCAATCTGTCAATATTTTCAGCAGAAGTTTCCCAATATCCACGTCCATTCGCCTCCAAAAATGTCTGAACCAACTTCCTGAATGAATTCGGATTTGTGTTCATTAGCCTGTTTAGCATTGCCTCGTCTTGAATAAAAGTCGTGTTTGCCTCTTCATAAACCCAGTTGTCAACTTGTCCTGAAGTTGCGCTCCACCCAACTGTGTTGGTTAGTCGTTTCTCAATCTCACGAACACCCTCGTAGCCACTTGACAGCATGCCTTCATACCATTTTGGGTTCAATAATTTGGTCCTCGCGTCGAGCCTTACCGTCTCAGAAAGTGTACGAACCTAAATCATTAGAATACAAGTTTGTTAGTTGAAAGAGAGAGAACTAGGTGTACGTTTGGTACTACCACTAGAGCATACTTGACAATATAATGAACAAAATTTTAGCTTATTTTTCTTCTTTAATGCTGTTGAATACGCTAATCTGTGTTACCAAGCAAGGGCTAAAATATTCTGCTGCTAAACGGATTCTTGATTGTGAATGTAACAGGTCATGACAATTACCTGTGCATTAGCTGTGGTTGTATCAGCAACGTATGCACTTGGTTTCTTCCCATCCTTCCTGAGGCTTTGTACGAGGTTTGTTGGGTCTGAATCAAAGTAGTGACTGACATCTGTAAGAGAAATTTCGGAAGAGTCTAGGTTCTGGAATGTGGCATCAGCTGTACTAAGAGCCATCTCGAAAATTTTCTGCTTTTCCATCATGCCAGAACCGGGAGCATCACTGTCAAACGCGAATGACTTTCGACTCAAGTACATTTCTTGAAGTTGCTTCTCATCATTCCATGATGAGTTCTCAACGGCGAGATTTATGTTGGATGAGTATGAGCCTGAGGCATTTGAAAAGACCCGGGATGCAGCTTCACGCACATCAACGTTGAGTGCTTTTGCTTGCTCTAGTGCGTGTTTCCTGACATAATTTTGGTCCTCGGGTTCATCTAGCTCTGCAACCAACTTCACTGCTCGGTCGAGGAGATTCATCTGTATACAAGGTACAAGTAGACATACATATCAGCCAAGGAACACAAAAGAAAGGAGTAGAATCAATTTGTGCGCAGAAGTTTGTTGAATTACAAAAATACAGCAATTTTTTTATGGGTTAAGCCATAATCCCAATCCTGAAAGCAATAATAAGCAAGCATGTATCAGTAGAACTGTAAAACGCAAGGGAAACACAGATTTATAGTGGTTTACCCTCAACATGTGAGCTACGCCCACTCATACGTTCTCTAAAATTGAGAAAAAGAAGTTCA
Organism: Fraxinus sp. 1973-6204; assembly: GCA_903798365.1. Classification (NCBI taxonomy): domain Eukaryota; kingdom Viridiplantae; phylum Streptophyta; class Magnoliopsida; order Lamiales; family Oleaceae; genus Fraxinus; species Fraxinus sp. 1973-6204. The sequence goes on along the minus strand of CAIGRR010543710.1, from coordinate 11,963 downwards.
TAATGGAGATCCCATGCCTCTCAGTTTGTGCGTCTCTAAAACGGTAGGGCGACCTAATACAAATTATAATGCCCTGTATACCCCCACTAACATGAAATATTTATGGTGGATGGATTAAGCAACACTATATCTGCACAGCCCACTTTTAAAATGATACAGAAATTTGTCAATACCTGGTTGATGAAGAGGTCTCTGAACACACCAGAGCAATTGACGACGACATCAATCCTTGGCCTTCCTAGCTCTTCAAGACTGACTGGTTCGACCCTGTTTACACGTCCAAACGTGTCAGCCACTGGCCTAACTCCAATCATCCACATGACCTGAGCCAATGATTCTCCATACGTTTTGATGTTGTCTGTTCCCCATAGAACAAGGGCAACAGTCTCTGGATACTTTCCTCCATTGTCAGCCTTCTGCCTTTCGAGCAATCTGTCAACGACAACCTTTGCACTCTGCATAGCTGCAGTTGTTGGAATGGCTTGTGGGTCCAATGCATGGATATTCTTTCCAGTGGGCAAGACTTTTGGGTTCCTAATTGGATCCCCTCCGGGACCTGGCTCAACGTATTTCCCTTCCAATGCTTGTTTAAGACTTCCCAACTCATTATCAGCCACAACTAGCTTCAAGCATTCCCCTAAGAACTGGAAAAGGACTCTGAGTTTTTCTCTGTCAGCTATGTAAAATTTGGTGTTCGACAAATATTGAATCCAAGGTTCATTTATACCAAATCCAAAGAGAGAAGTCAGCTTGTCGGAAACATCAACAACCTGTCCCTTATTGTTCGTGCTTCGCTCCACAAATGCAGTAATGGCTCCACGAGATGCCTCAGTAATCTGTCGAAGGAGTTCCACATCACGTAAGATGCCCTTGTCGCTTCCCCTATAGACATCTTCGATATCTCTTCCAAGAGTCTCAGCCAATATTGCTGGAAGAGATGAAATCCCCTCTTCTGGACGATTTAGTGCAGCAATATTAACAAGGGTTGCAACTGCCTCCATTGCAGATGGAGGCTCTCCAATGACATGAAGCCCGCATGGCAAGAGGCGGGATTCAATCTCCATAATTTTAGAATATACCTTTCCAACGACGAGATCTCGTTCTTTGGCTGAGATTTCCTCACCTTCTTCGGGTAGATCGACATCCTTGTCCAGATTGCACTGCTTAGCAGTACTGATGATGGAGTTTACAATCTGAGGGCCACGTCCTGAGTCTTTTAGAGATTGGTAGGACGAGATCAACTCACTCAACTGCTTGAGTCCCTTGTAGAGTCCAGCATTTTCTGCTGGAGGAGTCAAGTAACTGATAGTATTAGCATAACTCCGACGTTTGGCAATGGTGGCTTCAGACGGGTTGTTTGCCGCATAATAGTAGACATTCGGGATGTTTCCAATAAGACTATCTGGGAAACAAGCATCACTCATTCCCACCTGCTTCCCGGGCATGAATTCAAGAGAACCATGAGTTCCAAAGTGAAGGACAGCATCAGCTCCAAAAATTTTCTCCACATAGGAATAATAAGCTGCGAACCCATGGTGAGGGCTTGCTGATTTGGAGAATAGAAGCCGCATTGGATCACCCTCATAACCAAATGTAGGCTGAACCCCAATGAAGACATTTCCATACTGTTTTCCATAAACCAGAAGGTTTTCTCCATCAGAGTTCAAATTACCAGGGGGCTTCCCCCAGTTTTCTTCCAGAGCAGTTGCATAGGGAGTCAGCCTCTGGTACTCTCTCACACTCATTTTGTATGCTACGTTAAGATTTGGGCTATTGAATTGAGCCTCTTTATCATGAATTACATCTTCGATTAATGCTTCAGGTGTCTCTGGAAGGCCCTCTATATTGTAACCATCGTTCTTCAGATCTTTGAGGACGGAGTAAATCGAAGCAAAAACATTTAGGTAAGCAGCAGTTCCTACATTGCCTTTGTCTGGTGGAAAACTGAATACAGTGATTGCCAGCTTCTTCTCTGTCTGCATATAAATTGTGAAATCATTGTTAGCCAAAAGTTTGAATGTCTCCTTCAAACAAATATTTCAAATGTTGTGAAATCAAAGTAGTAAAATCTTGAAATCCAGTTTTTCAGGTAGAACAAAAGAAAATGATAATGCCTGTAATGGTTAACTTTAGCATCATTGAAGATTATAGTTTTAGAAATCATTTTTCCTCCAATTATAAGTGTTTATCAAAGTTACAAAAACAGTCCAGCCTGACCGGAAAAATCTGAGAACGGACAGTTAGCCTAAAAACCATATATTTAAGTCTTAGACATATATTGTGGCACCATATAAAGTTAATATATAATTTTGTTTTCTATTGATGAAAACCAACTTATGTTTGTAACTTTTTAACAGTATCCGTTTCGACCTTGGTTCAACTCTTTGACGCTATACCTTTTTACCTTTCCTGATTCATACCTTGGTCGGTTTTCAAACTCTTATGCGTATTTCCAACGCTTTTGAATTGTAGAAAAAAATTGAATTAATATCTCTATCACTTCAGATCATTGGTTTATTTGACCATTGATTTATTTAATCTTCTTCGATTTTTCTTTACATACTTTTCTAGTTTCCAATTAGGCTTTCATAAAATAGGGCATAAATTATGTATTGCATAAAGAAGTATACTACATACCTTTGTTTTCCTTTTCAGTTCAGCCCATTTGATTGCCCTGGTGCAGAGCTGCTCCACCCTTTTGTGCAGAGCATGTGATTTTCCTGTAATAGAGCCCGTGAACATAATATAATTCAATTTAGCCAAAACCAAATAAAAAGTCTATATTGTAGCAGAAAGTCAGAACATGCATTGGGACGGCAATAATGAAATACGCCGTGTGAGCAACAATTTTACATGGATTACTCTAGAATCACAGAGGATTTATTTTACGTATAAAAGGAGATATCAGTGAACTTCAATGAAATGGTTTATGGGTTTCAGCCAATTGTCTTGATTGTGAAATATCATTGAGTAAAAACAATCCGTATTATCAAAGGATTTCCTATGACCATCTCTAGTATGAAAACGAGTCGATCATCCATTTTGGTATTTAATTTAATAAAAGAATTGATATTGTTCCTCTAGTAATCAAGAATCTTGATTTTCGGGAAGTACCATATATACTAAGACTTGGTTTCTATCTTAAAAGGTTAACCGAGGAGTACCCCAAGCGCTTATATCAATTTCATCTTTTCTAACACCCTAATTCTTAGTACCATAACCGTTTCATTCTTTTCAAATGAACAGTTTAAAGGCCAACAACTGATAGCAGAGTTGACAAATGGGCAACTGGCAGTATTGAACATATACATGTACTGAAATAGTAGGATGAAAAATATGCTTGCCTGTTCTGGGATCCCGGCCAGCGAAAACAATCGGCTCCATTCCTCCGTCGAGCTCCGGCAAAGCAACTTGCAAAGCGACCTGAATTGGGTGCAGCCCCAGTGTGCTGTTCAACCACTCCTCCGTTGTCTGAAAAACTAAAGGCAGAGCCACCATATAAGGCACATCAAGCTTCATCAAGGCCTCAACAGCCCTTGGATGATCCTGCCTTGCTGGACCTCCAACAAGAGCAAAACCAGTTAGTGACACCACTGAGTCCACCATTGGCTTCTTCGTTACCGGGTCGACAAAAAACCGCTCGACCGGCCCAGAGAAGTCGAGCCCACCTGCGAAAATCGGTATTACCTTGGCTCCTCTTGCTTCAAGTTCCATGATCACAGCCACATAGTGACTTTCATCACCCGTAACAATATGACTCCTCTGCAGAACCAATCCAATTATAGGTGCATTCTTACTCTTAAGCTTCTCATTTGCATCCCTCCTAGTAACATACCAATTCAAATACTCCTTCACATCATCATACATGCAGGGAGCCAAAGGGTGCCAAATTCCACTATCCAAGTACAAAACCGGATCCGAATAGTCTATTTTCGTCCCTTTTAGAGTAGGAACATAAGAACCAGAAATCATTTTCAAGAAATTCACTAAATTATCAGGTGAACCCCCAAGCCAGAACTGCAGACTAAGTATATACATTCTTGCATCCTGAGCCTTATCACTTGGCAAGTACTTCAAAACCTTAGGCAGTGTCCTTACAAGCTTCAACATACTATCAGCAAACCCGGCAGATGATTTCTTGTTCTTGAATAGCTGGAAGAATGGACTTTTCGACTGCCCGAGTTGCGACATGCTAAATGATCCCAATTTGTTGAGTCTCATTACTTCAGGCATTGAAGGGAAAACCAAAACTGCATCAAGCCTGTCCCTTTGTTTCTCCACTGCAGCCTTAACCTTTAAGGCCAATTCCTCAACGAAAATCAATGAACCGATGAAGACATTTGCATCCTCAAGATCCTTACAGAAAGTTTTGTAAGTATTTTCATCTCTAAGTTCCTCAACTAAGTACCCAACAACCTCGAATGAAGCATATTGCCCATTCTTGTTTAGTGTCTGAACTGCAGCTGTAAGGGCTGATTGGTACTGAGCTTCTAATACTACATAGACAACTTTTACAGTGGGGAGGCCTTGGGAGTTTTCGGGTACAATTCGTCGAACTTCAGGTGTTGTTTGGGTGAATAATCCATTGCCAATTGCAGCAACTTTAAATTTATGGGGTGTTCTTGAATTGTTCTGGCCGATTTTCTTGGGAAGAAATGAGTGAAGAAAGTAGTTCTTTTGGGAAGTTGATGAAAGGTGGAATGTTTTTGAATTGGGTAGTGTGAATGGTGAAGAAACTAAATAAGCCATTTCTCAACTCCGTGATTTCAAGAAATAAAGGCTTATTTTGTTGATTACACAGATTTAAAAAAAAAAAAACTAGGGAGTATGTACTAGTATAACTTATGTATGCACAAAGATATGGAGAAAAAAGAGAGAATAAGCAAAATGGAGAACGAATTTAAGTGCTTCTTATTTTCTCTTCTTCTCTTGCAATGATGCCCAGTTTTGGAGTTATATATTTTACCATGAGAGGGTGAAATGAACGAGGGAGATGGTTTATTCAGCTAGTGGTGAGACAAAGGGACACGTGTTGACAAGTGTAGACTGCAATTTTGAGGTTGAGTTTTGTTTGAGTAGGATTTTAGAGAGAGAAAATGAGCTTGTACTTTGTCTATCTACTGTGGTTGTTTCTTGCATTCTAATTGGTTGGTTTGGATTACAAAGAATTGGGTATAGGCAACTGGGAAGAGAAAGTGTCTGGATGACGATATGGATAAAGATTTTTATAACTTTTGCTATGAGTACATAAATTTTCATATAATGATTAACATAATTACAAATGGCACATATTCAATCTTTAATTCAAATTTCACACTTTCATATCAATTATCGAATGATTGCCACATCACATTATGTACCCCTCTATGTACATAAATTATGTATAACAAGAATTATCCAGATTTTTATGATTGTTCACCATAATAAACTCTTTTTGAGTTTGGGACCCTCAGTGAAAAGTAACTGATTTTTAATTTCTTTTTTCTGTGTACACCAATGGGTCCAGGTATCCTAGTTTGACGCCAGAGGATCCTGCTGGCTCGACAACAAAATTTCAATAATTGTTGAATAAAGCTTCTCCAACAGGGTCAATGACCCAACCAAAAACAGGGGGGCGATTTGGCGCCCCCCTATTGGACGAGGGGCCTGTGTGGCGGGCATTGACACTGTCAAAAATAGCAGGGTTGATAATTGTTTGCATTGTAGAACATGATCAAATTACTCATTTTAAAATTTAAATGAATTGAACTGCTTGCTTGATATTTAATCTTAAAGATCCATATTCAAAAATCCACATTAATACGAATCGAACTCTAATTTAGATTATCGTTGCAAACAAATTTAGAACTAAGAGCATGTTTGATATAGATTTTAATCCGATTAAAATTGAAAATATAGCCGTTATTGGATCTCACTCGTCTAATAAAAATCAACAATAACGATTAATTTTTCAATTTTAATCTGATTTTAATCTTTACCGAACACACCCTAAGTAATTTAATAGAAATAGAATAGTCATATAATCAAATGATCAATTGATTTGTACTAGGTAGAAATAAAACAACATGGGAGAAGAGAAGAAGCAGAGTCGAACACAATCACGATCTCAAGTAATCATTAATTACTCGATATAAAATTGATGCACTTGATTGTGGATTTTTGCATCATTAGTAGAGGCACAGCTTACAAGTCATCTCCATATATTATTTGCTAATATACAGAGCATTACACAAACTGTAAACCAAAACGAAAATTAGATCGAAGTTCCATTTTTACATTCAAAAAGATATATAAATCAAACAAATCTCTACCAATCGAGACTTTAAAGATGCCCCAGAAGCAAAACTGCTACTCTTCAAATATACTCAGTTGGACTCAAATCTTGTCAATGGAATGTCTTTACCGATGGACATTTTTCCAATAGTTTATATTTCTCTTTTATTTGAGAAGTTAAAATTTGAAGATACAGAATAAGAAGAAACCTATGGGCAAAATCAGTGGGAAAATGGATATAATTTCAACGGCAACTTTCTACTAGTCCACTTCCATATCGGAAATTGCTTCATTCAGTATCTTCTGAAGTTCTTTCACTCTCTGTATTGTTAATGCTACACAATCCTGCAGCCATATAGCAAATTATGTAAGTAAACATTAGTTAGGATCATCTATATGTCTAAAGAAGTAGAGCCTGAAAGATGTTAATTGCATATGTTGTTTGACCACAAGAGCCCCTAATCCCTCTCACCATAGAAAAAACTAAAAAGATAACATAAAACGAAGGTGCAAACTAACCTGGATGGCTGATGTTTGAGCCAGACCTGGTCCACCTGGTTTATTAAGAGAGACGAGCTGCATAGACGAATCCAACACCACAGTTAAATATGTTTCCATAATAGACTCTTCCTCGGCAGAAGGGTCTGCCAGAATGTAGTTCTTGTGAAGCACGCATGTCAAGGAGAATGGTAGAGTATCCAACTTCAGCTTTCTCTTCTCTTTATTCACTGGCTCCTTTTCCCACATTGCACCAGAATTTTCCTCAGAAAGAAGAACTATTCTTCCATTATCATTGAGAGAAACTACCGGAATTTGCACTGGAAAAGATTGAGGATCTCTTAGTCAGAGACAATGAGGAAAATATATGAGTTGAGGGTGTTAATAGATAAGAAATGTCTTACAAAAGCAAAATACTCATTTGCACCTTGCTGAGAGCAAATATAAGAGCTAGGAAATTAGCTATTTGAATAATCAAGATGATGAACATTAGAATATTGTGGCACTGAGAACTTCACTACTATCTAAATCAATTGATAATCATGTCCAATCAATAAGAAAACTAAAAGCTGAAAAGAATTACTCTCTGGATCAGACATTGGTTATACAATCATAACAAGTTCGAAGACTGATTGATCAATCATAAAGTAGAGAATAAATTTTGGTGCTTTGCTATACATTCAGTCACATAAATCAAACATGAACATTAGATTAAAAATGAAGTCTAGTTTTGTTTGAATTTACACGTCTAGCTTCCAGTTAAAAGAAAAAAGGGTGTTAGGGTGGGGGCAGGGGGTGGGGGAGGGGGAGGGGGAGGGCAAAAATAAGATAAAATAGGACATCATATCACCGTAGACACGTGCAGGAGAAAAAAAAACACAGCCATAACAACTCACAGTGTGAGAATGCAGCTACAGAAGAAAGCAATGCCGCATCAAATAGGGAGCCATCAGCATCGAGACAGTATATGTCCTGTAAGAGTCATGTTATATAGTAGTAACGAGTATTTAGGCCTCAAGCATTAGAGGGCCATAAATTTGTATCATAATGATATAATAAAATGCTGATCCATTACCAGGTAGGCCATCCAAGCAGCTTTTCCACTGACCAAAGATAATTCTTTTAAATCGATCATCCCAGAACTGCATAATCACAATAACAAGTCACCAAAAACACAACTAAAAATAAAGGATGGGTAGAATGAATTCGTAGGAGTCATTTTATTCATCTTGATGTCGCAAATGTTGTAAAGGGTAGCTCAACCAGGTCAGTGCTTGGATGTCACAATATCTAGCTTGTTTTATTGAAGTGAGAGACATTTAAACGGACGTATTGGCTAACGTCATGCATCTCTTACCTTAAGATGATGTCAGTTAATTGCTTCGTTATTACTGGTGCTGCCTCTGCTGGTCTGCCAGGGCGAACCAGTGGAGAACAAATTGGAGGCATATGAAAATCAATAGCTGGCACATCAAGTAATATAATTATACACTCTCAAATTTAAAAAGGTGTATTAAATAATACAAATTAAATATGTTTAACCTATGCAACCCTCATCAGGCGACTCCGCCTTTGGTGTCATGACTTCCAATTTAACAGCAGCCAGCATGGTCTGAACATGATATAAATTTTTAAATTAGTTTTGCATGGGGATGGAATACATTTTTTGCAGTAAGTTCATCCTTACTAGTTCTTTAAATAACATGGGTTATTTATGACAGAGGAGCAGGAATAAACTAATAACACACTTACAGTGCAACCTATCTTTGCTAATGCTGATCCATTAGCAGATGCAACGGCTCCTACAATTAGAAAAGATTTGATTTGATGAGGTATGGTATGTAATGAGAGAAAACAAGTTCTCAGTAAATGAATAGTAGATTGTCTAACCAAGAGCAATTGTTGTATCTCTAGCTCTTCCAAGAGGCCGTCCATCAGGCCGTATTGATTCAAGCAGGTGGCGCTCATGAAAGCGTAGAGGGAAAAGGCGTCTAAATGCATCCACCTCCATCTCTGAAGACAAGTCATTTGAGCCATTGGGAGTAGACATTCCTTTTCAATCTATCCTGTAATACAAATTTGCTTCCACCTTCATAAACCAGAAGCAGATTGACCTATCAAAACATGATTCAATTCTTTTCTATAATTCTGTCTGTTTACTAACAAAGCTCAAATAATGATAAGAATATAATGTATAGAAGCTCCAAAGGATTCCCACTCATTTACAGGGAATACAAACAAAATTAATAACACAACAAAACTAGATAAAAATGAAATTTACACGGAAATGAAACTGACTGTTACAATCTAAACCCTGGTGTCGTTAAACAAAAAAAGGTACAAAAACAAAGAACCCTAATGATGCAATTCATTAAAAATCAAAGTCCAAAACACAACTGCAAATGAAACAGAGGAAAAAAGAATATTAAAGTGTCCTTTTAAAGCATAGAGGTGGAGCGGCTGAGTTTTCATAGTTTTTAGTTCTTGTGAAAAAACCGAAGGCAAGAAATACACAGGAATAGTTACAATAAAGCTGTATGTATTTCATGATTTTGAATAGTGGTGCCAAAATGTGTGGGAGGTCAGGCCTGGATGACTCACTCATAGAGGTGGGGCAACGGGTCAGGTCGATTTTTACTCAAACCCGACCCGGCCCGAATTTATCGGGTTTGAGATGTTTTCTAAACCGAACCGACCCGGCCTGACCCGAGACGGTTCGGTTCGGGTCGGTTTTGTGGTTTTCGGTTTATGAGCACTAAAAACTGAGGTATCGATTAGAAACAGCAATTCTAACTCTTCCATTCCTCTGGGAAATCTATCAAAATGATATACAAATTTTGTTCCGTTCCTTTCATCAAAATTCTTAGTCATCAAGCACAATTCAACAGAGAAAAAGTGAAGATACAGAATAAAACCCAAATTAATAATAAGTAAAGAAAATATAACTATCGGGAACACTTAGTCGATTAGATCCCAAAACATTTCAGCTGCAAAACCCTAAAATCCACCCATCTTCTGAAAGTCCTCCAGGCCAAAGTCTACGTCTCAAAATCTCTTTCTAACAAAATAAAGTCACTTCAAAATTTCAAATCCACCATCTTACATTGCTCTCCCCGCAGCGACGGACAGAAGGGGGCAATGTTGGAGAACTTTGACCTCAAACAAAAATATGGCATTCAATACAAAAAATACCGGACAATCAAAATGGGTTCGAGATAAATAGCAAAGGAACTAAGTAACTAACAGCAAAATCGATTACCTTAATTTCGGTGAATGGTTGGCGAAGTTCTTCTTCAGGTACAATAACTAGCTTCACGAAACACCTGCTCCTATATCCGGATTCTTCAGTAGCTTCGAAATCTCCACAGGCAAGAGGTTTAGTTTTGAAGCACAGACAATTTCACGGTTTTGAAGAAGCACAGACAATTTCAAGATTTTGAAGAAGCAGGGGAGAGGGGTAGGTTTTTAATATTGGGTTGCCCGACCCGATTCGGGTAGGGTTGGGTCGGTTTTGCGGTTTTTGGTTTATGGGCCCAGCTCTACTCACTCAGTTAAAAAAATGAACCGAATCTAGGCTGGCTCGGTGTGGACCGGTTCATAGGTTGGGTCGTGCCAGACTTGGCTTAACAACCTATGAAGATCACTTTTTATTAAAAAAAATAAAAATGAAAAGGGTTAACGATGTAATTCACAAACACATCGATGAGAATATTCATCTTTTCAATTTACGGCAAGTATATTCATATTTTCAATTTACGGCTTACTTGCAGATATTAAATTTTCAAAAAAACCAAAAATAAAAATGGAGAAATATAAAACACAGCAGGGTTGGACCAGTCTGGGCTGCAATATTTGCAAGCTGGTTGTTGGTTGATCTGGTTCTCAAATTAATTCTATCATCTTGCTGCACCAATTCCCATCACCTTTCAAATATCCTTAAGTAAATGTGTTCTCTACCTAAAACATTTAGAGAAAGTCATCAAGTTTCATGTCACCTCAAAAGACGGATCAACTATCTTTTCTCTCTTTTCTACAAGAATGGAAAAATTGCGACTACTTGAAACTCTTGTGTAAACACTCTCTTCTTTATGTTAATTAACTCGTCGACATGAATGTCAAAACTGTGAATCCCTAGTTGCCAATTCAATTCCCAAGTCTAAGTTGTAAGTTTAGTTTGTATTTAAAACCCTCCTTTAACAAAAAATCAAATCGGTCTGTAATGTTCACCATTAGAAATCACAATTATTCAGTTTTGACCAAAAGCTAAAGCCCAAAGTTTTAATCTTTCGACTTAAATTGCAAAAACTACAACTTGCGGAACCCTCATAAGGAAAAATAATAACTTAATTCCAAGAAAAGTTAGAAATTATACGCAAAGTATCAACGTCCACGGTCTACCAATCAGAACACTCTTTGCAGGGGCGGACCCAGAATTATAGTTCGGGGGGGGCGAGACATAATTTTGTAAGAAGTAATATCAAATTAGACAATAAAGATGATATTCAAAACTTAGTACTTTTTTTACAATTATTCTTTATGATTTCTCATACTTTAAAAACGCCGTATAATAGTCTCGTTATTAATTTTATTAAATACATTTTCTTCAATATACACAACTAAACTATCGTTCATCCTTTTTTTAAAGCATACAAACTATTTAAAATTGACTAATAAAGACACGAAATTCAATTTGAGGTAGCCTTTGCTAAAACAAAGACCAAATTAGAGTCATTTTTAAAGGGATAATCCAATCAATGGGGGTCATTGTATATAATTTTGGTCCTCAAGAATTAGGTAGGGAGGCTCCCAGCTTTTAGTTTCCATTTTCTGGTTCTTTCTATTTCAAGAAATAGTGAGTGATTTTCTTGGAATTTTTATTACAAATATTCTACATTTTTACTTAAAATTAGTCCATTAAACTATTTCACAAAGTTAATCAATTCATTCAACGATAATTTATTAATAATTTTTCAGAAGCAAATAACCAATCACATGCTAAATACGCATTCAGCTGCTAAACTAAAGAAAATACTAGACATCCAATGTGTATAACCAATTCCTTTACTTTCAATCTTTCCAAATCTCCTTCCTCTGTGCGTAAACTCAAACCACTGCCATGACTGCCCAAATTTCTCAAATTTGAACCCATTTTGTACAGACACCCAAACCCATTTTCATTGTAGTTAAGAACT
>CAIGRR010543708.1:0-13541 GCA_903798365.1 Fraxinus sp. 1973-6204 | reverse complement strand
AAGTTTTACCTATACAATACAATTTATAATAAATTAAGTAGAATTTAATTCAAAAGACAACAACATATCATAATTTAGCATCAACAATAAGTGTGAAAGCTACACTTATCATCCCACTAACCTAAAGAAGGGGTGGAAAGGAAGCCTAAGACTTGATTTCAATAAATTTTCACTTATAGCCATGCAGTCCAACCTCGGATATCAGGCTCTTTCATTGGGGTCGGGAATAATGAGATCTATACTATCAGAAATCTTAAAAACCTTCCTACACCTAACTAGTTTCTTCGAAGTGATGTTGAAAGGATATTCAGAAGCCCCCACTTAATTGAGGTATCTACATGAGGGGTAGGTAATCTCCATATATTTTTCCCCGACCGAATAGCCCTACCTATCTCGTCTGAGGAGATAATAATTGGTTCTATCATCTCCGAACTCCCACTGAGGGCCTCTCCTCACTCACATACTTGGGTCCAGAAACTTTAGACGCCATTTTTGTTGATTTTGAAATAAAATGTGAGGAAGGGAGAATTACCTAAAGTTTGGGTTTTGAACGAAACGATGATCACTGTAAGTTATCAAAGAACACCGGAGTTGCTAGGTACTGGTCGTCAGAAAAGAAGAATTGCAGATAATATTTTGTGAAGAAATGGAAGTCAAGCAAATGAGGAAGGTTGACCTTATATAGGTTATGTCAACCTCAACCATTAGATGAATATTGATCCCATCCTCGCCGTCCATATTCTTGGTGCATCAACACCGTTGAATTCAAAATATCACTTGATGAACGGCCCTGATGAAGCGGTTCGTTTTACGTTGAGTACAAACGCGTAGCATCGAGCTCACGATTACTTGGGAAACGTGTATTGAAAGCAAGCGACGCCTACCAAAATTTCCTTAGGAAAATACAAAGGTTTTTTCAAATCATTAGCACACAACCATTTGGTTCCTATTTTTGTCATTAATTCTCATTTTAAGGTGCCCACTTTTTCAACAAACATGAGGCCCACCTCATGCAATGATTGATGTTCAATTTGTCTACTTTTCAACCATTTGAATTGTATTATTTGTGTCCACTACTATAAATACAAATTTCCATTATTGTCTCTATTTTTGTCATTTTTAATCCAAAAACAAAGGCATAATGATTCATTTGATTGCCAATGGTTAGATGGAATTATTCCTCTTTGACATGTAAAATGACACGTGCATGTCATGGATACTATAGCAAAACACAAATGGGTTGAAAAATGGGAATTAATGGAAAATAATGGGGGGCAAACAAGGGTAGGCTCTAATCATAAGCTAAATATAAGGGGAAAACTTTTATGTTAATAGTATTTCCTAGAAAGAATTGGGAATCACTTTTATAACCCTAACTGTTTTTCAAAGATATAGAGAATTCAGTTCCTATTTTTTTCTAGTGATGACCTATTTTCAGTAAAAAGAACAAATAACATATATGAATTCATTGAATTGAATAATCTTCGGTTCTTTATTGAATGTTTGAATTCTCAATTTCGTATCATTATTCATCTAATGATGACTCAACTGGTTATGCCAAACAATAATATATTTAGTAATTGAATTTATGTTTCAATACAATATTTGCTATTTGAATGATTATTCAATCAAACAGGAGACATAATTAATTCTCAAAAATATGATCAACTATAATATAATCATATAAGAATCAACTTAAGACTTCTTGCTTCATCATCTACACTTCCATGGATTTGTATTGGAGATTTTAACGATCTCATATTCCAACTCGAAAAGATGGGACAACATGAACATCCGAACTGGCTACTTAACGGCTTTAAGGAAACTATAGAAGACTGCCAACTTCATGATCTTGGTATGGAGGGCTACCAATTTACATGGTTTAAAAGCAGGGGCTCAATAGGATGGATTGAAGAAAAATTGGACGGGGCTTTTGCATCCTCAACATGGAAGGACATTTTTTTAAATGCAAGAGTCCACAACTTAGGACAATTCTTGTCTGACCATGCCCCTATTTTGCTACAACCGGAGTTTCTTTTGCCACGCCTTACTCATCGTAAGTTCTGGTTTGAAAATCTATGGCTACATGAAGAGGGTTGCAAGGAAGTTATAAGCTCAAACTGGGGTAAATCTGAGGGAGAACCAATCCTCAAGCGAATCAAATAGTGTGGAGATGATCTTCTTCAATGGGGAGGTTCTGGCTTACGTAAGTTAAACTTCAAAATTCAGAAAGGCAATCAGTTATGCGTCGACTATAAAGAAAGAAAGACCCAGACGGCATTCACGAGAGATCTATAAAGCAAGCTATTTTCAAGCCCTACACCAAAAAGAGATCTATTGGAAGCAAAGGTCCAGGACACTGTAGCTTAGAGACGGAGACTCCAACACAAAATATTTCCACAAGCTTCATCTCGTAGACAATTGAATAAGGATGGCAATTGGGTCATGGAGACGTCATCTATTCACCTCATAATGTCTGATTACTTTCATGATCTTTTCAAATCTACAACCCAAAGTGAAGATTCAGGCCCAGTGGCTGAAGGTATAAACATTCTAGTTTTCGATACTAATCATGATATATTGGCAGCACCATTTACAGCTTAAAAAATCAACAAGTCCATTTTCGAAATGCAACCCGATAAGGCCCCAGGACCAGACGGCATGAACCCGGCTTTCTTCCAAAATTTCTGGAACATCGTCGGTAAGGATATTACTACACTGTGCTTAAACTGTCTCAATACATGCACCTTCCCCACAGGTTTAAATGACACTTCAATTGTACTAATCCCAAAGAAAAGTAACCTAGAAACCATGCAGGACTTTAGGCCAATATCTATATGCAATGTTGTGTACAAGGTAGTGGCTAAAACCCTTGCTAACTGATCCATAAATGATAATATTATGCTGGCATTTGAGACCCTTCATCATATGAAGAAAAAGAAAAATGGAAAACACGGTCTGGTTGCTCTCAAGATTGATATAAGAAAAGCAAACGATCGCCTTGAATGGGGGTTTTTGAAGCATGTGATGACCCGCTCGGGATTTCCTTAAAACTGGATTGATTTGGTCATCATGACGGTCCGGTACCAAGTTGTCCATGGGGGTTCTCATATTGGACCTATCATTCCAGAGAAAGGGCTGCGCCAAGGTTGTCCGTTATCGTCATACCTTTTCATTCTTTGCTCGGAAGGACTATCGTCATTGATACGCTCCAAAGAGGAGGCAGGTGCTATCCATGGCTGCAAAATTATTACTCACATTTTCTTAGCAAATGATAGCTTGTTATTCTTTCCAGCTAACACGAGGGAATGTGAGGAGATTAGGGAGCTATTACAAAAATATGAAATAGAATCTAGCTAGGCCATCAATTATCATAAATCACACTATACTTCAGTAGAAATGTTGATCACGAGAGCCAGGTAACTATCCGATCGATCTTGGGTATCCAGGCTTTTCAGGGACATGAAAAATATCTTGGTTTGCCATCTATTATTGGGAAGAAGAAGAGAGAGATTTTCGCTTTCATCAAAGATCGACTTTGGCAACGAATGCAAGGATGGAAAGAGAAATGGTTATCTAGAGCGGGAGAGGAAATCCTTATCAAAACTGTTGCACAAGCTATTCCAAACTTTGTCTTGTTACCGAAACAGCTCTATGAAGAACTCGAGAGAGCTATGAACAAATTCTGGTGGCAATCTAATCAAGGGAGGCAAAGAGGTATTAATTGGATTGCATGGGATAATCTTTGCCTGCCAAAATATAAAGATGGATGGGATTCAAGAGATTGCATGAAACAAATCTAGTTCTTCTCGGTAAACTTGGTTGGAAATTAATTAAACAGCCGACATCCTTGGTAACCAGGATTTATAAGGCACGCTACTTTCCTTCGAACTCATTCCTGGAAGCTAAAATTGGTTATAGACCGAGCTACATATGGCGGAGTATACTTGCATCCCAATCTCTCGTCAAAGATGGAGTCAGAATTCGTGTAGGAGATGGCTCTTCGATTAGAATTTGGCAAGACCCCTGGCTCCCTAACCCCAATCAAGGACTTGTTACATCAGAACCAATTCCAGGAAGTGAAAATGCAACTGTGAATCAACTTATCATTGCGGAAGAGAACAGGTGGGACTATAATCTTATTGCTGATCTTTTCAATGAAGAAGATCGGCGTCGGATCATGAACATTCCTCGACAGCCCACGGAAGTGAAGACCGCATATTTTGGATCCACGAAAAAAAGGGCATTTATTCGGTTAAAAGTGGATACAAACATCTGATGGAGGATTTCTTCCTGCATTCTCATACTGAAATGGAGAGTTTCTGGAGAAATGTCTGGTAGTACAAAATTCCATCGAAGGTTCGTAATCTACTCTGGATAGCATCATTGAATGTACTTCCAACGGCCGATCGATTGAGGGTGAAAAAAGTTAAGATTGACAGCTGCTGCCCGGTTTGTCTGCTCCATGAAGAAACTGCCTTACACACCCTCGTCACCTGTGATTTTTCTGAAGGTATGAGAGGAGGTGGGTATAATCAGTTCATCCCCCATAGTTGCAAACCTAAAAGAGTGGCTCACAGATAAATTCAAATCTCACCAGCAAGAACAAGAGACCATAGCTATGATTTGCTGGGCCATATAGAAGAATCGTAACGAAACAGTTTGGAAGAGCACGTGCTACACAATCCTCAAGGTGGTGACTATGGCAAAAAAAATTCTTCAGCAATGGCATGACGCTAACCAGACACAAACATCGTTTGCGGCTGCCTCAAACAGACACGAGAAGGTTAAATGGAAACCACCTTTAACAGGTTCCTTCAAACTAAATATTGATGCAGCCATTTTCGAAAATCAAAGGAAAGCTGGACTTGGCCTGGTAATTCGAGATGATTTGGGGTCTTTCGTTGCCGTCAAAATTATTCCCATACAAGGAATTGATGACCCACTCATAGCTGAAGCTTTGGAGGTTTGCGAGGCACTTTCCTGGCTAAAAGTTAAATTCCCCGAGGTTGAAACAATTGAGATGGACGCCCTCTTGGTCTGCACAGCTCTTCAAAATAATGGTGTAGATAATTCCTATTTTGGTATGTTAATAAAAGAATGCCGACTACTTGCAAGAGAGTTCTCCCTAACCTCAATTTCAACTGGGTTAGGAGATCGGCTAATCAAGTTGCCCACACACTAGCCAGGGCCGCTAGTGCATTACACGATAGTGTTAGTTGGTCTTATTTCCCGCCTTTATTCATTTCAAATGTAATTATTTCTGACTTGATGAATGAATAAATTTCTTTCCCTAAAAAAAATAAAAAAAATATAAGAATCAATGTCTACGTGACATGAGTTTTTTGTTTTCCTTCAAGAATAAACAATAATTTTAAATGAAATATTTTTGGAAACATATGCAACTTTGGGGAGCACGCTATATTGTATTATTGCTTCTTAAAAAGCAATATGCCAATAATTGATGTTTTATTGCTAAACATAAGAAAACAGTGATAAAACATTCGATTGCACAACACTATGATAATATTAATTAATCTATAAACACACGAAAAATATTGGCTTTAATTCATTAACGTGAATTTAGTGTTCATTAATGTGAATTGAATTGAAAAGTCAGATATATTAATGTAAAAATTGCATTCTCCCNATGCCAATAATTGATGTTTTATTGCTAAACATAAGAAAACAGTGATAAAACATTCGATTGCACAACACTATGATAATATTAATTAATCTATAAACACACGAAAAATATTGGCTTTAATTCATTAACGTGAATTTAGTGTTCATTAATGTGAATTGAATTGAAAAGTCAGATATATTAATGTAAAAATTGCATTCTCCCATTAACGTAAATTGACTTGATTTCATAAATGATTAATACAAACATATATTTATACCGAATAAAAACATAAACATTATCCGTAGTTCCGTACAATAAAATAATAGGTGAATAACATTACTCATAAAATAATCATCATTCAAGAGAAACAAAAGAATACACTTAGACTGTGGTTACAAACACAGTCTAGGTGGCGTTACTCATTAGCACACAATCATTTGGTTCCTATTCATCTCCACTGGGGTTACAAACACAGTTTAGGTGGCGTTAATATGCCATTAAATGATATGTGAAATTAGTCATTTAATTTCACATATCATTTAATGGCATATTAACGCCACCTAAACTGTGTTTGTAACCCCAATGGGGATGAATAACATTACTCATTAAATAATCATCATTCAAGAGTAATTAATCAATACTCTTCTGAAATATTGAAATTGTAATATCACGTCCTTCTGAGACAAGTAATATTTCTTTGAAATATTAGAATAATATAAAGTTCTTTTTTGTTCAAAATGTACATAATATTCTTCAGGAATATTAATGGAATTGTAAAATGTGTTTCTTCATGAAAGCACAATTAGAAGCAAATTCTATTCAAGAATATAATATGAAAAAATATTATATATTTTTCAAGAGTGATAATACAATATTATTTTAAATATTGTATGTGTGAATTTATGCTTATTCACGAGAAACAAAAGAATACAAATATCATATTAATTTTCAAGTAATAATACAATATTCTTCTAGAATATTGTACTGAAATATTGAACTAAAAAAGTTACAATCATGTAAATATTTATTTATCATGAATTGGTATTTCAAATCAATATAATGAGATCAAATAACTATACTTCTTCACTATACAATTTGAAGTTGAGATAATAATAAACTTTTCTTTGAGCAGATTAAAAGTTTTTATTTGTAAATTTAATTGGTTAGAACTTTTTGTCTTTCTTTTACTAAAGGAAAAAAAATTCTACATCAACTGACTAAAATTTTGAAAACAGAAAGAGAAATAAATTTGTTAACTCAATTGGTTAGAATTTCGTGCTAATAAGGTGTTATAAAATAGAGAGAAGATAAAAGAATAAATAAGTCAATAGACTTGTATATTTTATGAAAAACTAAAGCCTCATATTTATAGGAAAGAATTAAGGAATAAAAATTAGAGCTGTAGATGTATAATTATCATTCACTAATAATCATATTATTTACAACAAATTATGACTTAGTGTGGTCTACCAAATATGTTAATTGTGAGTGACCTCTCCTTGTAAAACGAAAATTATAATGATTGAAAATATTTTTTGGGTGGGAAACTTACGATGACAAACTTTTATTTCTTAGAACAAAGTATTTGTAATGTAATAAGTCTATTTTTTACGTTAATAAATATTTGTTGCTAAAATTTCTATAAGTCAAGGAAAAATCACTATAAGAAAATTTTGCTTTTTGCCACACAAAAATCGTTAATGTGGTATTTCACAATGTTTACCTATATGTTGTGGGCTCTGATGTTGTCGTAGAGTTGAAGGACATGGTAACGTGCAATACATGTTGCAAAAGCCCTCAAATGGACATTGTTGTTTAGTTTTTGCAACGTTCTTCATGCTTTGCTTTTAATTATAGTTTGCAATGTTCTTTGCTTATTATCTTAATTCTTTTTCCAACAGTCAACGTTATATTTAGACCTTTCGCAAACATTGTATGGAAAAATAAGAACAAGAAATTATTAGGCAACATAAAAAAATTGTTATAATATGTCAAAAGATGCGACAAATAATAAAGATTGTCGCAAAAAAATCTTTGTCAACAAAGTGTTTGCGATGTACTAAGTCTACTTTTTATGACAAAAATTTATTTCTTGTAACAACCATGTATATTTATCAAGGTTCCCTATCATATTTATTTATATACCACATTTAGTTTAATTTTTAAATCGATCAAACTCATGGATCTAGGCAATAGTGCCGTTTTGGAAGGCGGCATGTTTCGTAAATCCTGATCTTCTCTTCCAAACAGTACTGGAGAATTCATGCTGCCTCTATTACATCTGGTAGATGATTGTAATGAATAGTATTTGTCACCCATTAGTTTTTAAAGAATGATGTAATGAATAGTATTTTTTGGAGAATGTGTGGTTGAAATTTAAAGTAACTTTATTGGTTTGTGTGTGGAATATTTTATTAGGTGAATGTGTGGTGGGTATTGTTTACTGTAGCAAACAGAGTTTTATATANAAGAATGATGTAATGAATAGTATTTTTTTGGAGGATGTGTGATTGAAATTTAAAATCACTTTATTGGTTTGTGTGTGGAATATTTTATTGAGTGAATGTGTGGTGGGTATTGTTTACTGTAGCAAACAGAGTTTTATATAATGGTAGACAAACAAGGGCTAAATAAATTTAGAGTGGAACAACGACTACCAATAGGTTTATAAATAGGGGCGCCGGGGGTGGAGCCTAGTGGGTCGTGAACCATCAACTTTAATTTTTTTTTTCTTTAAACAGAAAATCAGATTTACACTCCATAATCTCGTTTCCTCCTCCTGCAAAATCCTCTAATGTGAGGAACCATTGGAATTTGATACCCCTTTTGCGAAAAACCCTCCAACCTGCATTTCCATTGCCCATGGCTGCGATTCAACCCTGTTCGGTTCAGCTTTGTACGATTCAGCCTGGTCCATCCCTGCCACTAGTCCGCTACGCGGGCCACCGCCACTCCGCCCATCGCGCACCGTCAACAGCCAACTGCCAACCGCCAATCCAAAGGTCAGTTTTGCTTTGTTTTGCCTAAAGTTCAATCATTATCTGATTCTGGAATTTCAAATCTCTAAACATATTTGTGATTGGTGATGAATGCATTATGATTTGTGATTTGTCACTGTATATTATACATTCATTTACTATAAATTATGATGGGTGCAGATTATATATAAATTAAGATTTTTACCATGTGTACAGAAATCAAAGTCACATAAATGCACCTAAAAACACACAATGGGGTGGGCCCCACATGTATTAAGAAAAATAAAAAATGCGTAGGCCCCACACGGCGTGAGTATTTTGGCCCATTTCTATTGGTTTTCCCTTCTGTACATGTAGTGTGTTTCATTAATTAAAGAGAAATTCGTTTCTCTAGGAATTAGGAGAGAGAGAAATAGGGAAAAGAAGAGTTAATTTAAATCACTCATCATCAACATTTGTCTTTGGTTACTACTTGCTCACCTAAAAATAAAAGATCACTTATTGCTCACCCACTCTTAAAAAGAATTACCCATACATCACCCAATCCAAGTCCATTAGGCAAAAATGTCCACATGGCATATGAAAATCCTAGGTGGCCACTCACTCAGTTAAAAATTGACACGTTAGAAAATCACACTACATTCAAATGGTAGCCCTCATGTTAATTTATAAAAACCCCACCACCATCCCAAAAGTCACCTGCATTTACCCAATACTCACCATGCAGAAGGCATTCCCATACTGGCTTTCCACCACCACCATTGGCGGAGGCCCCACCAATCCTCCGTCGGGGAACAAAAGAACAAGTGACGACGACAAGGCGAATGTGAAAAAAACTTGTGACGAAAAATACGGTGGTATTGTTTACCCGAAGAAGTTGTTGCATGTGACATGTGGTCTTTCGCTTCACTACCATGGCGTCCACCCCACCCTATTCGATGTGGATGAGCCAAACGAAGTTGCTGTTATGAATGAATTGTCAAAGATGATTACGGTGGAGGAAGGATGATCCACTGCCGAGCCAATTTTCCGGTGTTTGTCGGCGAAAAATTGCTTTGAGGACTTGAATAAATCATGGGTGCCCATATTTCTGGTTAATTGGTGCCTCGACTAAGAAAAGCTGGAGCCCCGTCGGCTCTAATATTTGAACAACCAAGAAGACTTCGGATCGAAGGATGCTATAAATTCTCACCTCTGTTAATTATCTTTTTCTGATTTCTGAACAAATTTCAACCTAGAAAATAGATTGATGAATGTGCAGATTATCCAACAAATTTCTGCTTTTTAAATATAGGATTTTCCAGCTAGTCAATTTTTAATGGATTCAGCGGCCACCTAGGATTTCCATCCATCACGTGGACATTTTTTCCTAATTGGATGGATGACTTGATTGGGTGAGGAACGGGTAATTCTTTTTAAAAGTTGGTGAGCAGTGAGTAATCTTTTATTTTTGGGTGAGCAAGTAGTAACCGAAGGCAAATGTTGATGATGAGTGATTTAATTAACTCGGGAAAAGAATGAATATTAAAGCAGCGAAAGGAATGAATACTAAGCATAAAATGTGGTGAATGCTGAGAATACCAAAAATGATGCTTCCATGAGCAAAACTGATTTTACATAAATTTCATTCAAATAATTCCCCATTCCTTATGCTTAGGCATATATTCTGTGAGTTTGTTTTTCTGTCAAATAAAGAAATTAAGGTTGAAAGACATTGTGAATAGTCTAATATCTGTTTCTCTAGACTAATGTATCAGTACCCATTCTGCAATCACCATATATTTAGTGCTTGTTTGGGTTTTATTAAGAAAGCTTGAGGAGTATTATTACTTATGTGAAATGCCTAAATCTCATTGAAATTTCTAAAATTTGTAGAGGACCTTGGCTTCACGCCTTTCCTCCTGTCGTAATAATTTCTACACCCACATTGAGTGCCTATGACAACTTGTGTAACTAATAAACTTGTTATAAGATAATAAGATTGGATTTAACTAGAATTGATGGCCAAAAGTAAGCTGAAGGTCATATTCGATTGTGGATGACTTCTGAGTGGAATATTAATATATGTTTTTGGCATGACTGGGAACATATGGGAAGAAAAGAGAAAGGAATTGGCCGCTCAAATTAAGCCTCTCTCTTTCATTTAATGTCAGGGGATAATTTAGAACAAGTTCAGTTCTTGTTCTTTGAATTTGAGTCAACAATGTACCTTACTTCGTCATTTCATATATCTTTTCTTGATATTGTTTTGCAAAGCAGTTTACATGACAAACTGATTGGGTATTCAAGTTTACTAGTTTGTTGCTATTTTAAATAGACAGTTAATAGCTATGGAGAAGGTGAGAATGCATGAGCAGCAGACGCTGGAATTTATTCTGGATTTTGAGTCTTGATCATGATGTAAAATTTGGGGTGCCACGGAATAAATAACAAAATCTTACTTTCAATACAACAACAAATGAAGTATCTGTTTTATACTTTATTGGTTTCTTTTTTTGTTGGGATGGATTGATTGTATCAACTGAATGGCTAGGACGATGTAAAAATTGGAAGACATTTTGGTCCCATAGATGGGAAAAATCAATGTCGAGAGTGAACGTCCCTTAAAAAATCAAAGGCCAAGTTTTCGCAGAAAGATGACACTGAAGAGGGAATTGAAGGGAGTTAACGAGGGAGGAAGTCTTCAGGAGTACTTGCCATACGGTGTCGGAGACATGGCCACGAGGTATGGAAATGTGTTTTTTGTCTCACAATTCTAACCCATTAGTAAAGCTAGTTTCTAGGTGCAATTTTTTTGAATGTCGTATAATGCTGATCTTCTCATACTCACACTTATAGTGCCTTTAATATATGAAGTGGCAGATTATGGACATCTGATTTAAAGATCATTATCAATTTCTTTCACATCTTGAGATAATGCAAAAAACAACAATTATCTGGCTATCTTGTTTTTTTGAAAACTACAGATAAACGAAAAGAAATGAAATCTATGAATCATTAGGTGAATAACTTACAGACCCTTTAAAAGAGATTTGCATAATTTTTATGCTTTGCCGAAATGGACGTCTATATATAGATATTTGAAAAAAAAAATAGAAAAGAGGATAATTTGAGACTTAGAGTATAAAAGCAGAAAAATCATTGTTCTTCGAGATTGCAATTTGGTAACCATTGTCATGCTTTCTGCCTAGTTTTGTTTGTTAGTATTACACCACGTTATATTCTACTTGCTTTCTTTTTGGTTTGTTAGTGAGCAGGGGCAGATCGAGACCAATTTTTTTGTGGGGTCAAAAATGAGATTTCAAACATGTTTAGGTTAAAAAAAAAATATATATATATATATAAATAAATAAATAAATAATTTTTTTGTGGGGTCATCTGACCCCCACATAACCCCATGTGGGTCCGTCCCTGTTAATGAGCATCCTGTTTTTCTGCTAAGACGGGTTGCAAAATAAAGTGCAACAAATAGGAAACTGGGTACGTGCTAGAATATAAAACATTAGCACCTCCTTGAAGAGAGGTGTAGAGGAAGATGCATAACACACTTAAGGAGTTACTCACTACCATGCAATCCTACCTCGGATAGAAGGCATGCTTGTGAAGTTCAAGTACTAACAACTCTACGATGTCTAGAATACATTAATTTTCTCCAAGTGTTTCCAAATTACCCAATGTAATTTTCTAAGAGACTCTCAAAGTCCCCACCATAATGGCCTTAGCCAGCTCCTAAGTACTGGTAAAGTAATCACACTCGCTTTCGATGCTAAATGCGGGAGATCAACCCCTTATTCTTCGAAGCAGAATCAAACCCAAAACCAAAAGACATTAAATTGAAAAAGAAAAATGATGAGGGAAAATGGTGACACTAAGGGAAAATAGAGTTACCTAGAAGATAATTTGGGGATGAGAGGTGGCAAGAAACTTAATAAAGATGGTCAAAAAATAGTGGAATCATCTTAGCATCATCTTAGCTATCGTTTAATGGAAACATGCAATCCATCACATCATTGGTACAAATTCCAATGATGCATCTTCGGCTAAAAGAGGCTATAACACATAGTTTCAGCTTCAACTTCAAAGTATTGCCTCTGCATCAAATTGAAGCATCACTTTAGCTTCAACTTCAGAGCATCGTCTCTACATCAAATTGAAGCAAAACTTCAACTCCAACTTTAGAGCATCGCCTCTACATAAATTGAAGCATCACTTCAGCTTCAACATCAGAGCATCACATCTACTATTCACAATACTTCGACATTAAATAAAAGGCTTCTATGAAAATTCAAAGCTCACCATGACAGGGCCTAGCTTCTAAACTCCAACCATGATATGAATAAATATACTTGAACTTGAGGAACTATTGTGTTTTATCAAAAATAACCATAATAGGTGGGACCTTCATCCCAATGAACGATATGCACCATATCAGAATATCGCTTTTCAATTCTGAAGTCCACGCATTAGATGACTAATTATACATGGACTTTGGGAACTATTGTTATGCTTCACCACAGAAGCTCAAGAAAAAGGCCCACGTAGCAACCATTCGAAGCTCAACTAAGGTCTATATAAGACGCTAAAGTGAAAGCCTCCTAACCATAAATAATCCTCTTTACTAGATACTTCTCCCAATAGATCATCTACACAAAGATCTTATAAAAGTGTTTGATGTGACCTCTTGTTGTAGCATAATATCAAGTATTGTCAACCTACTATATAGGCACACAGACCTAAGCCAGAGAGTAGCTACATTTTCAGATTACATTAAATGTTGCAGGTCATATGATGTATAAGGTGATACCTATGATGGGACGCTTCTGCCGTGAGGGTGAATCTTTGTAGTTCTTCATCCAATGACTGCCACTTCATCCATGCCACTATAAAAGCTCACAACCAACACCAACTCAAAGGTAATGCAATTTTAACTCTCAAAC